>JAEIIJ010005981.1:0-31530 GCA_018904815.1 Drosophila ogumai
GTTTATTTTAACTTTCATTTTTTTCAGATTTTGACGATTTTAATGATGTAACCCCTTATCCTTTTTTTGAGAAAAAGGCGATCTTTTCATTTTTGGTAATAAAATGGAATTTTTAATAATTCATAACTCAGCCAGAGTTATGAGAGCTTAAAGTTTATTATCACTTTTAAATGTTTATTGTGACAGTTTAATTATAAATTTTCAGTTAAAAATATTTCGTAGAACTCGAGTTACAGCGTTCTAAACACCCTGGCCTCGAAAAAAAAACTCTCCCACTATCTCCACGATTTCGGCTGATAGGTTTATCAGAAACAAGCAAAATAAACGGGATTTTAATCGGTTTTCAATATAAATTCATACAATTTTTAATTGATAAGAGACCCTACAAATTTCAAGCCATTCGGTTAAACCGTTTTTGAGATGCGATGGAGATGAGAAAAACGCAATAGAAATAATCTTTGCAGAATTAGGCTCTTCTACAAAACATTCCTTCTATTAAGGAGAGTTTTTTTAATATATGTAAATAGTATTTATAATTAATGTCAAATATAGATTATTGTGGGATGAACCCTTAATTTGTCTGTCAGCTAGATCCAGCTTTGATATTGTTTACAAAATGCACAATCAGGTTTGGTAGACAAAGCCGCCCGTGGATGCGTTTAATGATCGGCAATCGGCGATTGTTGTGGGTCAATATGTTCGATCGGCTTGTGGAATTCCCGCTCGTATTCCCTTATCATTCCCGATTCCGAGAGGGTGCGCGGTGACGTTTGGGAATTTTTCAGAAGCTGTCGCTAATTTGTGAATGTGTACCTGATCTTGGATTACTGCGCAGCTACTTATAAATACCGGGAGCAAGTCAAGCCAGTTAGTTATAGCTCAGCTTCAGCACACACTGGTCGCAGTATGCATCTTTTTGGACTACTCGTGCCGCTCGTTTGCGGTCTCCTCTGCGTCGGTTAGCAACCCCACTTCATGGCCGCCTCGCAGCCCAGATTAATCTCCGTTTCATTACTCTCCGCCGTAGCTGCCGAGGCTGATCCCCAGCACACCTACGATGGTCGCAATGGGCCGCATGTCTTCGGCACACCGGGCCATCAGGTCTACATACGAGGACAGAACGATGGGGCATACACGGTGCCCGGAGTCGGTGGTCAGTTCCAGCACTCATCGGCGCCGAAGGAACACGTCTATACGGACGAACAGGGAAATACCTATGTGAACCGTAAAACAGCTGGAGGACGACCAGGTAGAGTCAAGGGATAATGCACATCTAACGAATTCTTTTGTAATCTCATGCAATCTTTAAGGCGGCGGTCATACAATTAGCGGTCCTGGTTTAGTCGCTGCAAATCCCTATTCGCCTTACGCCGTACCTGCTGGCCCTGCTCCACGAAGACCACGTAGCCCCCAGTTCCATGTGGAGAGGCCTGGCCGCACGGTGGACTTCGACAACGGAGGATTCGTGGCTCAAAGGTCGCGCCGTAGCCCCCAGTTCCATGTGGAGCGTCCGGGCCGCACAGTGGATGTCGGTTCGGGAGGCTTTGCGGTTTCAAGGCACAGCCGTAGCCCCCAGTTCCATGTGGAGCGACCTGGTCGCACGGTGGACTTCGACAACGGAGGATTCGTGGCTCAAAGGTCGCGCCGCAGCCCCCAGTTCCATGTGGAGAGGCCTGGCCGCACTGTGGATGTCGGTTCGGGAGGTTTTTCGGTTTCAAGGCAGAGCCGCAGCCCCCAGTTCCATGTGGAGCGACCTGGTCGCACTGTGGATGTCGGTCCAGGCGGAGAATACGTGGTGCAAAGGAGCAGCCGCAGCATCAATGATGCCCGTGTGCAGGGTGAGAATTTTGTGGCTCGTGACGATCAGGCTGGCGTGTGGAATGATAACGTTTCGGTGTGGAAGCGACCGGACGGACGAACAGTTACCCTGGACAGCAATGGGAATGCACATGTCTCTGGCCATGGACATGATCAAAGTGTGAGTATATATCTTGCATTCCTATTGCAATATTTAGCAACTAATAAATATTATTTTTGCAGTGGTAAAAAGTGTACAAAGCGAGATGTTATTCATCAGCCCATAAAATATATTTGAAATGATTTATTTCTAAACAAAAATGAACTTTTTATACATTTTATGAGTTGTGTAAAGAGATTTACAACTTTAAAATGTAAATGTAATTTAGAAAAATATAAATTAACAAAAACTCTTTAAATTAAACTCATTTTTTCCCCGAGCGGCCAAGACCTAAGCGGCGGCTGACTTGAGGCTTATCTTTGGCCGCGGGTTTTTCTGGCGTGGCTTCTGTTGCCTTTTGGTTTTCCCCTTTCTGTTCTGTGGATCTCTTGGGCCTTTTGTTCTCGTCCGATGCGGTTTGAGCTGCCTTTTTGGGCGGCTTATTTGACTCCTTTTTGGGGTTCTCCTGCTTTTCACTGGCAGGCTTGCGACCTCTTTTCCGTTTCGGTTGAGTATCCTCCGACTCGCTGCTGGGTGCACGTCTACGTCTACGCTGGTTCTTCTTTTCCACAACTACGGGCTCTTCCTCAGGCTCTGCCTCGGCTGCAGCCTCCTCACCACTCTCTTCTTCTTCCGGATAGGTGGTGGACTGGGCATCTTCCTCTACAGCCTCCTCCGGATCCTCAGCATTGCTCTCCTCTCCGGAGATATTACGGCCATCCGATAAGCTACGCTCTATGGCCGCCTTCAGATCGGTCGACTTGATGTCAAAGTCACGCATGGTGCCCAAGTGCAGGTAGTCTGTCAGCCTGTTCTGGGTCTTGGTCTTCTTGGACAGCAGGATAATGTGCTTGTTAAAGTCCTCGATAACCATGATGACTTTGGGTATCAGCCTTGTCTCCCGCAGAATCTTGGCTCGCTCAGCCTGAACCTTGCGCTTCTTAATATGCTGCTGGGCATCCTCATCCAGGGTGTTGGCTTCGATGTAGGTAATCAGCTCGTACACATTGGCCGGCAGTTGCTTGCCCACGTCTCGCAGCAGCAGCTCGAATCTGTCAATCGAAGGTGAGACTTAACTTAACAAAAAGGAAGCTTAACTTTGTTTAAATACCCTTGCAGTAAGTAAGAAATAAATTAAATATGTGAGAAAAGGGTCCTAACTTATTATTTTCAGGATAAAGCTTCGACTTACTTGGTGCTTCGAATATTTTCCACGCTGCCATCGGAGGAGTAGCAGAATATGTAGTGCTTGGCCAGGTTCTTCAGACACGTATAGTGCTGGATCAACAGCTTCATCAGACCGTCCATCGAGGCACCCAGCGGAATGCACAGGTGGGTGAGCCACAGCAAAGTGCGCGAGATGTGGATGATTTGAGTGCAAATGGAACGATCCATGGCATCGAGGTTACCCCGCCAGTATATCTGATCCGTTTCGGGAACTATCTGGCACTTGTAGTTCAAGTTATTCGCCTTGGTAACGAAGTAGTCCACATCCGTCAACTGTTTCTGGACGGCTGCGTAGAGATGTTGCAGACAGCTCTCGACGGTCACTGTACTTATCGACTTCAGGCTCAGCTACATGGAATCCAAGGCCAAATTGTCATTTTGGGTGCCAAGCACCTGCCCCAATTGCCTGGCAATGCTCTCAAAGAATGGGCCCGAATGCGTTTTCTGCCGCTGGGTGAACAGCATTCGATGTACGAGACCCATCTCGCTGTTGAGGATTTCGTGCTTGTTGCAAAAGCCCAGCAGCCAAGTGTACGACTCGGTGGCTGCTCGCTCTCCGAACTCAATGTGATCCAGCAGAATTTCTAGTGCCTCCAAAAGGTAAACCGGCACCTTGGCAACGGATTCATCGTTGCAGATGGCTTCGTCACTGCCGTACTCCGACATAAACTCATCGAGGACATCCTGCACCACGTAGGTGACTTCCTTGCTCTTGTTTAAGGATGCCATATCTAAAAGTTATTCCATTTAGGAGATTTTAAAGTTAACTCTTGGGGTGCCTTACCAAATACCCTGACGAATTCATGGAACTTCTTTGGGTAAGTCTGGTGGGCCGTCCTCAGGCACTCGGCAAAACACTGAGCGGCCAGGGCAGAGCTGGACATGTCAAAGTCTCGCCACAACTGGGGCAAGCGACGAATACAGCGCTCGTAGATGACCTTGGTAATATCCGCCAGCTGCTTAAAGGTCCGCTTGCTATAGCTAAGTTGCTTATAGTCCGGCTCTTGCCGTATGCCCTCCAGTCGTTGGGCCGTAGTCATTAAAGTATAGCGAACGAGAGGCTGATTTGAGCGCAGGAGAGTGGTCTTCTCGGGAGCAGCAAAGGCCACAACGTCACTGCAATATTTGATAAGAATTAAAGGGGAGGACAAGGTTAAATCGGTCCACTCACTCTAGCAATAGATGCAGCAGCTTCTCCAGTATAGCCAGATCCCAAATGTTCTCCGGCTGCGTGCACATGCTCTTCACTGGAACCCCGTTCAGGGTCAGATTAAGCGTATTAAATCGCGTTGTGTTGTTGCCCGTTTGCTTGGCTGACTGCTTCAAACTCTTCTTAGAGGCACCGGCCAGGGTTTTGAGGTTCTCCAAGAGCTTCAAATGCTGGTTAAACAGTGGCAGAATCTGCGTTACAGCATCGTTTTGCGGCTTAGACCGAAGCAACAAGTGGGATATAAGTCCTTCGATGATATTAAGTTGCTGCAAAACCAATGCGCACTTAAGATGCGTGGCTGGAGGTGACTACAAGGAAGGGTATTCCAATACTCATAAATCCCATTCATGGAAACATCTCTATATCGCTTACAATATCCTCCAATGGCAATCTATTGGCTGCCATTCGCTGCTCACAAAGGTTCATGAGGCGACTCATCTCTCGAGTGTCGTAGCCCGTGGGCGCCCGCTCAAAGATGGCCAAACAGTTGGCCACAAACTGGATGAGCCGGCCCAGGTTATCGTTCAGCTGAATCTCCATATGCTGTTCGTCACTGGCGCTGACCAACTGATCGTAGCGAATGCGAAAAACCGTATCTAGATCATCGTCAGCATCTTCCGCCGAGGGCGTTTCAAAAAAACTACGAAAGTGCCAATCAATGACCTGCAGGACATGGGGCACCAGTTTGGCATTCAACTCAATGGCCCTTTGGAGATCTATATAAAATAAAATGGACATTAAATCGATCTTGGTGAAGGGAAATACTCCCCAACTTACTCTCATAAAGGGTGCAACGAATTTCAAACTGCTGCTGCAGGCAATTTCGCAACATTCCTATAATTTCAAGAGTCAGCATGTCAAAGTTACGCTGAGGATTGCTGCGACTTCCCAGCGTGTTCTGGGTCATTATGGAGTAACCGGAAATACTGTGCTGCGTGCAGAAGCTGGTAGCACTTGAAGTCTGACGCGCGGCATTGCTGTTGTTGAGCTGCTTGAGGATCATGCAGAAGCCATAAATGGCCATTCGACGTTTTTGGATGCCGCTAAAAATAAGAATTAAGAGTTATTAATCAACTTTTGTAAAAATACTAAAAATGAAAAATTTATAATTATTCTACAATTTTTTTTATTAGAAGAGAATGGAATTAATTACATTTTATTTTTTAATATATCAAAAAAAATTACTAGAATTTTATAATTTTTATTATAAAAATTATAATTTTTACGATCCCTGATGTATAGTTCTTTATCAAATTTTCTATCAGTGTAAAACCCACCTTGAGCTCATGGCCTTGCACAGAACATCAATCAGAGCATCGCGTACGCGATTTGATATCTTCAATAAAGGCAAAATGAAGTTCATCATGCGCATGGCTTGCTCACCCGAAAGCTATGAGGAAGTAACATCAACTTTAGTTTCCATAAATCAATCCAACTTTGCTTAACTCACCCATTGCATGTGCTCCATAACGTTTTGAATGGTCTTTATGCACTCCGATACGGTGTACGTATCGGCCACGCTCAGCAGGGTGAGGCATTCTTAAAGAAACATTTGTATTATCCAGTAAAACAACTATTAAAACTGGCTTACCCGAGAACTGATTCTGATCCTGGTACACAATCATCCATTCAGACAGTAGCTTAACTATTCCCTGGCCAAAGATAAATCGCTTGCGTATAAACTTCGTTAGAAACGTAATGGACAAAGTGTGCATCTTGGGCGAATGCGACTTCAGCAGGTAGAATATCAGATGAACCAAGCCGGGTGTGATCACATCCTTGCCATCCTTGTTCTGGTCTATAAGCACAGCGAAAACCTGCTGCAGATCGACCTGCTTGCGCTGCAAAGTATCCCGATACCACACGGAGTAGTCAGCCAAGGTCCGCTCTTCTTCGTTGTTTTTGATCACATTACGCAGGAACGGCAGCAGTACGGAGTGAGAGGTGCGGGAGGATTCCGGGTCGCGGTTTATGCTCGTCATAGATATAATGGCACTCAGCATAAAGGGAGTTAGGACCACATCGGGCATGTGCTGGAAGTTCTGAGAAGTAAAAAGTATGTTTGAATTAAATTGTAAATTTGGTAATCTTAAATACAAAGACTCACCCTCAGCATTATGGCCAAGTGCTTCTCTGTAAGCTTGTACATGGTACAGTAGTTCAAATGATGTAGAATGGTCTCCTCCGCCTCCCGCAGTTCCTTGTCCGAATAAGAGTCTGAAGTAAAGAGATTTTAGCAATAGAAAACCTTAACTTCAAAGCAGAAAACATTGACCCACCAATGCTATCCAGGTTTGTGGAATTGCTGCACATGTCCGAGAACAGGCGCTTGTAAAAATTGCGATGGAAGTACTTTTCCAGTGCCAGTAGTGGAATTATCAACTGAGAGGCAGTAGTGCACATGGAAAAGAGCTGAAAGCACAGGGCTGGCAGCTCCATGGGAGACTGCTCCTGCAGGGCGCCAGAGAACTTGTTCAGCACGGTCACAACCTCAGCACTGCTGAGGTTCATATTCCTAAAGCAAAAAGACTTAATTAGCTAACTTAACATATATGTAACTATGAACCATAAACCCACTTGAACATATCGGCAATGGGCGTGAGAATCGTTGATGGCCACTGCATAGTGGAAATGCTTCGAACTGTCGTCTTTCTGTACTCAGCTCCTTCCACATATATGCCATTGAGTAGGAACCGCGGCCTGGCCGACAGCAGGGACAGGGCATCCGGCAGCAGGTCCTTCCAGCCCACGCACTTGGCATCTCCCAGACGCAGCCCATCAATGCAATGCTCCACGATCCAGGCCAGCTGGTCGGAGGAGAAGGTGACGAGGTCCTGGGACAGGCGTGTGATTAGATCGAAGGTTTGCTTGTAGCTGAGCTCCACGGTCCGCAGCCCGTCCATGAAGCTGCGCACGCAGGCGAAACGCTTCTCTCGTGCCTCCTGGCTGTCCGGATTGAAGCCAAGGAGCAAGTAGTTCCAATAGGTTATCCCTTCGCTGCGACACATTGTGGCGGTGAGCGTGTCAGTTAGCTAAGAAATGAAATACATT
The DNA here is from genome assembly GCA_018904815.1 of Drosophila ogumai. Taxonomy (NCBI): domain Eukaryota; kingdom Metazoa; phylum Arthropoda; class Insecta; order Diptera; family Drosophilidae; genus Drosophila; species Drosophila ogumai. The sequence goes on from JAEIIJ010005981.1 coordinate 7,446, forward strand.
TAATATTGTGAGACGCCTCAACTTCAAGGACTCTTACCTCCTTAATGGGCTTGTTTTGAATCAGCAGCTCCAGCTCATTTTGACGGCCCTTTTCTCCGAGATTTCGCATCCACGATAGAAGGGAGTCACGGGCCATTGTTAACGTTTAATTATTACTTTAAGCTGATTTAAACAAATTCGGCGCCAGATTTCACAATAAAACAATGTAGAGATGTGCCATGACGATTCGAGTTATCGATAATTTCAAGATCGCTTATCGATCACAGCGGAACAGTCTGAAACGGCGGAATATTTGAAAAGGGTTTTTATATTTTTACTAATAATATAAATAACTTATACACGTTAAAAATAAAGTTAAGACAATAAAAAGAGGTTAAGAAGGTTCTTTAAATGTATATTGTATAATCAATCTTTATCGTTTATAAGCTTAGAAGATCCTCTAATTTAACATTATATTTTATCTAAAAAATAAGGTTTTATAGTAATTAAAAAAACTAAAAAAATTACAATATGTAATGTTTTATTATTTTTTACATATTGTTTTCAACTTGTCCAAGTTTTGGTTTATCTGAAACCCCAATAAACAAAACACTTTGACAAAACCTTCGAAGCAACAAGCTGATCCCAATTGCGATTAAAGAGAGACTTAAGAGCGTTGGTTACAAGCCGAAAGCTTCGTTTGAAGCTCTTAAATGGGAGTTCGACCCCCTCGGACTACGGATCTGCGCGCCATCGGTCACGTCACTGGCCATATAAAACTAAAAGCTGGACCTGTAGAGCCAACAGTTGCTTACCGCAAGTCGACAGGTGAACACAAGTGAATAGAACTGTGAACGGAAATAGTTGAAGAATCATTTTAAAAACTCACACAAAATGTGCGACCAATTGAGAGGACTCATAGTGGGAACAGTGGCAGTGGCGCTATTGCTCCTCCTTCTAGCTGGAAGCAGTGAGGCCAGACCCATGGACCTGTATGACGATGTGAGCGACTTCTTTGACGCCATCTCGCTGGACGATGTGGCCAACACTGGACGCAACACCCATCCGGAGCAGTTCTGCCTGATGCCGGCGCGCAAGGGCGTTTGCCGGGCCCTGATTCCTCGCTGGCGCTACGATCCAGAGCAGAAAAAGTGCGTCGAGTTTAAATTTGGAGGCTGCGATGGCAACGAGAACAACTTCCCCAGCTACAAGGACTGCATGTCCACCTGCGAGGGCATGTAGAAGGGTCCTGATCGGCGGCATCCGGTGGCCGATGTGTGTTGCCAAAGGCGCGCCAGCTTCTCCCTCGACCTGCGCAAAGTAGCGAACCAAAGGCAGCAGCATAATACTGTACTTAGCGTTAACTTGAACTTCACGCACATCACAATCCAAGCGATTAACTGTTCTCCTTTCTACCTAATATTTATGTAGTTTCTCTGTCATTGATCCCATTTATTGTGTACTTTTTTTGGGGTGTCCAACACCCTCGAGCGATCCATCTAGAGCTTAAGTTATTGTGATAAAATATTTGTATGAAATAAACAATTTTATAAAAATTTAAAATTTTTAGACATGTTTTGAGTAAGCAAAATATTATTTATACATATATGTATGTATTTTTGTAATTTCCAATAGTAAGAATAGAACTTCCGAGGGGGTCTAGCTGACAACAGGTAAAAAACTGAAGGGGAAGAGGTTTCTTTTGTCTTTTTTAAATTCTATAAATAGGTATTGTCATGGAAAATTAATGTCTTTCGGAAATAAAATGTTTAATTAATTACCTATTTTATTTAAAGTCTCTGCTAGACTTAAATATATAAAATTTTAATAAATTATGCATTTTATTTCTGCCAAAATGTGTGTCAAAACAACTAGTTTCCAGAGAGTTCTAGCAGTTTCAAATGTTTGTTGATAAGCAAGTTAAATATTAAAAATAAAGCTAAAGATAGACACTGAGCGGAAACTCGTTCAATGAATATTTATAAACAAAGTTTTGAGACATTGCTCATTGGTTACCTAAACCCCAAGCAAAAAATACATACATATTTCGGCGGCCTCAAAAAGTACGAGAGATCGTACTCTTGGCGCAATTGCCAGAGGCGGCTCAACTTTCATAGATTTCACTTGGAAATGGTCCAAAGCCAGCTCTCAATGCAAAACTAGCCCCCATTCATGCGATCGATCGATCGATCGAGCAAACAAGATCACATACATAGCTAGCAAAGGTCAAATACGGACGGATGAGTGGACCACGAATCACGTCAATGGGTGGTGGTGGCTAGGTGGGTCTAGGCAAACCACTACGTCAGCGGTAAAAATACGCACGGATACGGTACGGAGTCGGACTTGGACAGATGGACTTGGACAAACAAACCGGTGAGAAACCGAAACCGAAACCGAATCCGAGCCAAAGCCGAGGCAAGTAAACATAAACAATTGAAAGGTGCGAATTTATGCTAAGCCGGATTGGCAATAAACCAGACGAAATAAGGAAAGAAATAACACGAAATCTAATTCAGCCAATACTCGTCCGTCCATTCGCAGGTCGCTCAAGCGAAACTTCGCCGAGGGCCAAAGCTCGCCCGACTTCGATCTGGGCTCGGTCTGGGCACCGGGCCAAATTTCCAAGATTATTGTTGTGCGGGCCCACGAGCCCGCGTTCGTATAAATAGTAAATGGGTTCGTAAACAAACAGCAGGCCATCCGTTCCATCTATCCATCTATTGGTTGGATCAATGACCTGAAGCAGCTTGCCAAAACAAAATGCGAAAATGCGGGCCGTGCCGAGCTGAAGCTGAATGGGGTTCCACCATGTCTTGGTTGGTTGCAACATCTCCACCGGCAAACTGGACCTGGACCGGCTTCCAGCTCCATCCAAGCCTTTTGGCCAGTGTCCAAGGAATTTGGCACACACACAAAAAACTTGGCCAAAAGCCGTTCCAATTTTATGTTTTTTATAAGACTTAAGATAAGTTGGGACTTTAATTAATTGACCCATTTTAAAGCACTTAAGTCTTGGGATATAATTATTATATAATTTATGATGGAAAAAGTTACAAATTAGACCAAAAATGTGTATTTTCCTCACTAATATTTAAAGGTATTACTTCTGCAGCTTAGCACCCTGTGCCATGGGTAAAGATATTGATTCTTAAAAGATATTGCTAAAATAAAATATAAATAATGCTTAATAAATATTACACCTTACAATGCCATTATTAATATATTTTTTACCAATTCACAATAATTATTTACCCAACAAATCATACCCCCAAGGAGGGGAAGCAGGGGGCTTTTATCTAATTGGAATTGGGCAATGGCTTTTGGAGTTTTCTTTGCCACTTTTCGAAGCCACAAAGCTTCTGGCAAATTCTGGCCAATTGGGCAATGGCAATGCAATGCAACAACATCCACCAACAAGTGGCTTACAAAGTGCAGCCATAAAGTCAATAAACCTTTTTAACCTGCATTGCTGCCAGTGGCCAGTTACAACAATTGCAACAAAAGGCAGCCAGCATGGAAAAATAATAATGAAAAGGCAAAGTAAGAGAGAGAAGCAAAGAAATTTCAAATATCTATGCTGTTTTTGTTAATTTTTTTGCGGGCCCAAACTAATTAAAATGCACTAAGCGCACAGTAGGCAGCGACACGCCATGGAAAACTCACAAATAACAAATTTTCCGGCTTTCAGAGGCTACAAAAAAAATGCAATTGTTATCTACATATATATTTTTTTATTGCAATTGTTTACTATGCGTATTTTTCCCGCCGTTTCGGACTTGCCTATTTGAGACACGTACGCTGCTGGGCCTGACAAAAGTGCAGTAGCCACATGAGTCGGCCGACCACAAACTGCCACCTCCTCCGCGGCCCACCACGTTGCCATTATTGGCTTCTGAAGTCAACGAACTTTAATGTAAGCAGCCAGTAAAAGTCGGTTCTTTGCTTTTCTCGTTCGCCGGTGCTGGTGGGAAAAATACATAGTAATTGTTGTAAATATGGCAGGCCCACCATCATTGTTGTTGCAGCCGCTGATAGTGCAAATATGCATAATGAAGCGTCAACACCGCGGCCCCTATGAGTAATGGAAAATTATACATATATTGAAAAAAGCCTGGCGCCGAGCTACACTGCGTATGCGTAATATTTTCGTTTTAATTTTCATTTATTTGTGCATAACTACCAATTATATATGATTGCCTTTGGCTACTTATAAATTAATTAATTATATTATTTTACTAATTGTTGGATTTAGTAATCAAAATATTGGGTTTATTGTTAATTTATGTTTAGCTGTTTTCACTTTATTGTGAGTGTTTTTGCTCTTGTATTTCAAAGAGCTTGATGCCTACCTCCGGCGATGTGTAGCTTTTGTTAGTGTTTTTTTTAACAAATAGCTAGTTGCTATTATAAGATTGAACTATAACCATAATGAGCCGTATTCCTGATATAAGGTAATGCTATATACCCTTTCAAATCTAGTAACACGGGGTATTAAATGGGAACCACATAATTGCATCCGCTGATAGTGCAAATATGCATAGTAAAAAGCACATAACGAAATGCCCTCAAAGAAAGAAAAATGTTTATCCAAAAAAAGTACCTCGGTCGTATACGTAATATTGTTAGTCTATGGAAAATACCCCCTAGGAAAGCCATTTCTTAGGGTAAACATACTTTTGACGATTGGAAATAAATTTTAATAAATCAATATTTCGTTTCGTTTGACAAAAAAAGAGTAGTATTATTACTAACGTTCATTAAGTTATTATTCTGGATGGAGCTGAGAGCGGAGCTGATAAGCGAACTGATAATTTCAGGGCAAATTTCTAAGCTCAGCTCCGCTCTCAGTTTCGCTCTCAGCTTCGCACTCAGCTCTGCTCTCAGCTTCGCTCTTAGTCCAGCTTGCCACCTTATAGTTGCGAACATTGTTGGCCAGGCAACAGGCAAAGATGAAACCGATAAGCTCAACTCCAATCAGGCCGATGGCCACGTACTTGGCCCTGTCAGTGCTAAGGGACATTGTGTCGACGAACTTGGCGCGGCATCCTCCAAAGATGTTGAAAGGGTTCATGCAGGTACCATCGCAGCAGCTTGCTGGAAGGGTTTGTGGGCTCGTAAAGTAGTCAGCGGAGGAATCATGGCCACAGCAGTGCAGCTAAGGTATTGAAAAGTTTCCATTAGTAAACACCATACTTAATTTTCTTAACCATCACTTACCGATTTCTGGATGGTATCGAAAACACCTCCACGTCCGTGGTCCAGCTCCCAGGCCTTATCAATGACATCGCCCATGGCGGAGTCGTATTTGTCCTTGTTTGTAAACCGCAGTACAATCAGCGTCAGCTGTAGGATCAGCAGGATCAGCATGAAAACGGCATAGCTCATGGTCATGCAGACCGATTCGCCAATTGCGCCGCAACAGCCCAGGAACGAGATGAATAGCACAATCGAGCCCATGAGGATTAGTACGATCGGCAGAAGACCCTGTGGGGGAAAGCCCACCTGTCCATTAACCTTAATTAATTCGATGCTTTTCATGATCAGCACTCCATAGGCAATGACCGAAATGCCGATGACCGACACAATTATGTTGAATATGAAGAGGATGTATTTAACCAGAGATGTGCCGCAGTCCATGTTGATTGGTTTTTATTTGGCTTTTAATTTTTGTTAAATTTAAGTAAATTTGCTTTTTAATTTTTTTTTTTTCCAAATTAAGCAAATTTGCTTTTTATTTTATTTTTTTCAAATTAAATTCCGACGGCTCGTCAGTTCGTGCTTACAGTTATATATCCAAGTACGTATTGATATGTTGAAAGGAATAATACATTTATTTTAAGCACTTACTTCCATGGAATATACATAAGAAATATTTTACTAATCAACTTCACTCTCTCTTTTGATAAATTTCAAATAATTCCATTAATAAACCAGTAAGGAACCCAAATTTAGCGCGCTCGCAGTTTGTAAATTTATCAGGGAGATGAATTTAAAAACGATTATAGTTAAGCCAAAAGTGAATTTATTGTGTTAAAAAATCAGCAATAGAATTTTAAATTTAAAAAATTAAAATGTTTGTATATTTTTTTGATTTTACCCCTTTCCCTTTTCCATTTGCTTATCAAGAATATCACTTATAGTGTCGGAAATGATCATTGCCTTCCAGCTAATAATTATAACACCCACCATAGGTATAAAACCTGGGGGTCTTTCCCTTAAAGATAAGACAAAGTAGCGAAGCGACACAATTAAGATGTTGAAAACCTTATCTTATCCCACTGAAAGCCAGCTGACAGCCTAGGAAAACCACATGTCTTTATGAATTTTAGTTAATATATATATATATAATTTATCGACTTTTCCAATTGCTAAATACAATAATAATATTTAATTATCATAGACTAACATACACAATGTAAATATATCTATGCATATATATATTCCGATTTTTAATTATGTTTATATACGGTTTTTTTTTATTGGATTTGCTTCTTCCCGTTGATTAGAACCGTCGATCGATAGGCGTTCGGAGCTTAACTCTCCTCTAAGTATGCTTTCAGTTGTTGGCGCAGCAGAATATGATCATGTTTCCAGGATAACGCTCAGTAGTATAATATTAGCGTAACTAGTTCTAGGTATTATCGTTAGTTCGCTTGATTAGCTTTTGTTTCAATTTATCGTCAACGTTTTCGAGATGCGTGTGTGTGTGCCTCTTTCCTTGTTTTCTCTCCTTCGTTTGCTATAACTTTTTCGGTATTTTGGCTTGATCAGGCAGGAATTAGGGCAGGGCTTCCCTAAGTAGATGGCTTTAAAGGTTGCACAGAACACAATTAGAGAAAAGCGGAGGGTGTGTTAGAAGAAACCGAAGCGGAACAGTGTGTGCGCGTGTGTAAAGGGGAGCGAGGGGTAAATATTAGCAGGCAATGTCCGTGGTGACGCTCTTGATGCTCTCGGAGCTGAAGTGCACGCAGCCGTACTTGCAGACCAGCGTCCACACATATGGAATGAAGAACTCCTCGGGAGCGTCCTCCTCGACGTACTTAAACTTAAGGTCCGGGAATTTCTGCAAAGAAAGTATCCCTCTATAGTTATCCGATTCCTAGATGTCTCTGGTTGACTTACCCTCAAGCGATCGCTGGACCACTGGCTGGCTCCCTTCGATATCACCTCGAGCACTTCGTTGACGCCCAGTTCGCCACGTTGCTCTTGCACACGTTGCAGTCGAGAGGAGAAGAAACCAACAACCTGGCAAAGAGAAATAAGATAAGAAGTGGTTTCAAGCACACCTAAAAACCCTTATTTACCATGTCTATGTTCTGGATGACATCCTGGAAGGCATGATGGCTGCGGAAGCCCTCGAAAACGCTGCGCTTGTACAGGAGCGTGTACACCAGGTTGGGACAGTAGACCAGCTGGTTGGTGAGGCAGGAGTTCAGGATTTCCAATACCATGCGCAGCACCTCCTCCAGCACGCTTAGATCCTGCAGCATATCCTCCGGCGTTGTTGCCACATTCACAAACACCGCGCTGTCGGCGGGCTCCTTCAGCTGCGCATCCAGGCGCGTGTGCTTCCGGGCCAGAGTCTCAAACAGCGAGACCAGTCGCTGTGCCACGTACGGATGGAGGGCGCGGAAGTGGCCGGACATGTTGGCCAGCGCCGCCAGGCAATTGGTGTGCAAATACTTGTCCCGCATCTTCAGCATGTTGTACTGTATGGTGCGGATGACAATCAGAATGAGAATGCCGCCCAGCGATATCTCCGATATAGTGCGCTCGGTGTACCAAGTGATGTTCTTAAGCATCTGTGGGGAATGGGGAAATGGAACGGTTATTAAGGTAATTCACCAAGCTACGTTGGGGATACTCACAATCGTGTGCACGTTCTTGTTGAAGCCCTCGTCCTCGCTGAGGATGAGCAGGACGATGAGCGACATGTAAATGTGATGCGAGTTGCTATCGGGCGCATTGTACAGCGTCTGCAGGATGGGTATCACCAGCTGTTCCAGGTCCTGTTGCTGCATGACAAACCGATAAAAGCGCTCGTTGCGATGGAGCAGCAGGTACAGCAGCAGCGTAGCCTGGTCGATGGTCACAATGAGGCACAGCGTCTCGTACACCGCCGAGAAGTCGATTTGGAAGGAGACGGCTCCCTGTTTCGGCGAGTCCTTGGAATCGGCGCAGCCAAATAGACTCGCTCGGTACGCATTCTCCTGCGCCGTGCAATGATTCGTCAGGATCAGGATCAGCAGCAGGCTCTGGTTGGCCAGCGGATAGTGCGTGCGGAACTTCTGCGAGAGCTCACTGCCGCCCGCGGCTTGGCCCGACTTCAGCACGTCCGGCTGCTTGCGGAACGTGAAGATGGAGAGCAGGGACTCGGCGATGCCAAAGACAAACGATCCGGCCGAGCTGGAGCCGAACATGGTGTGCGGCACCTCCACCATCCGCGAGACGAAGTGCAGCAGCGCTGACATCAGCACGTTGGCGTGCTGGCACTTGAAGACCGTGCGGAACACGATCGACTTGTCCGTGGGCTGTTGGGCGAACAGGTGCACCGACAGCAGCGTGATCAGCGTGTTGACGGCCTCCAGATGCAGGTGGTAGGTGAACTCCTTCACGGGAATCACCACAATGAGGTTGACCAGCGCATCAATGAAGGTCTCAAACTTGGCCCCGTCCACGATAACTGGAACAGGCGCCGTCGACGTCTGTTCCGTGGCCTCGATGGCTATGCTGGCGCTCTCCGGCGGCGTTTGCTGCTGCTGCTCCTGGGCTGCCTGCAATTGCTCTGCGCTGGGCATTGCCTCGAAGTGCTGGAGAAGCTGGAACTCCGAACCCGTCTCGTTGATGTACTTGACCAGGCTGCGGATGATGAACAGTGCGTTGAACGTCTGCCAGACATGCATGTTGCTCTCCTGATCGGACAGCGAGAGCAACTCGCTGGTCTTCTCCAGGAACACGGTCACTAGGGAGCCAAAGTTGCCCGTCTTCAGGTTGTTGCCAATGAACGACTGGCACAGCGCCTCCAGCCGGCTGTCCAGGTTCAGCTGGTCCTGGCTGCAATGCAAGAAACCGGGAGTCAAATAAACGTTGCTGACGTTGTCGAGCTAGCGCTCACCTGTTCTCCGGCAGCACAATATTATAGTTGAGGAGCCCGTTCCAGAAGGCCTCGTCATCATGCGCGATGTGCTGGCGGCCCACAAAGCGCTGGAGCCACTGGTTGGAAGCCAGGTCGGCCGTCCTGCTGACGTTAATGCCCATTCCGAGGGATCTGGGACAATTCCTGTGCGGAACACTCGGTTAACGTCTCGAAAACATGCAATTTTCCGTCATACGTGTACAGCGCCCGGCTGATGAAGATATCGAGTATTTCAGAGTGTTCACACTGCTCAGCGGAGAGATAAACATAAACATCGGTAATCGAGCTATCGATACCATTTAATTACAAATTGAGAAATGACTAAACAAATATTAAAAGTTGTCGGGGATTAAAATAAAATCTAAGAGCAAACGGTAATTATTAACTCTCTTGAGATCTTAAATATTTTTCATAATATTAAGTGTACTTCCCCGAATTACAAGAAAAGAAATTCCAAGAATATAAATGTGCGTGTTCTCTTAAAAAACAGAGAGCTGCAAGGCCACATAGGATTAATTTGATATATTTTAGGGTGTGTAAATTAAACATTTAATTTTTTAGAAAATCATCGCTGACCATAATATAAATCTTTCAATATATTGTGAGCAACAGTGAGTTGCAAATATCGCCCATCTCTAGTTGCAACCAAAACAAGGATTAATTGAAGAAAGAAAATATAAACATTGCGTATATTTCTGTAAATGTTCTGGAAACTACTTTTGTAATCACTTCTCTAGGTGATATATTTACATACTTAAAGTACTGACAAACCAAGGACGCCTGGCAGTCAAAGCCGAACGATTGAACGAACAGATGTAAGCACAAAAAGATTTCCACCTTTGCTGAAAAAAATTACAACGTTCATCTGGGCTTGCCTAATCCTGACCAGTTTATTGTGAAAGCTTGCAGTTACCACAATGGAGTCTTCGTCCAAGACAGGGAATGACTTCTTCTACGGCTGGGATCTGCTCTACAAGACAGTCCAGTCGGATGTCAACAAGAAGGCGGACCTGCTCATAGCCCTCGTCCACTTTCTGCTGACCAAACACTACAATTTTCGCTGCGTGGGTGTAGGCGATGATGTGAGTAGATGAGTAAATGCTGTTTAAATAGATTATTCATTGGAATGCATCCGTAGAAAACTTTGCCGGAAGAGGAGGGCAGCGAGCTGCTGCCGGACAGCTGGAACGATGACGATACCAAGTACTCGCTGCGCTACGTGCATGACAAGCAGCTCTACCTGCTCTTGGGCCACATTACCGAGGATGCCCTGCTGGTCAACATGATGGACATCAATACCAAGAAGGTGTCCAATATCTGCCTCACCCCAGAAACCCTGGTGGTCGTCGTCAAGGGCAGCATTAACACTGTGATGCCAACCGCCTCAGAGATAGTGGATCGCTATCGCAAGGAGCTGCTGGATCCGGTCTTCACGGGCAACTCTCGTGAGGTCACCACCCAGACGACAACAAGTACAACTGCTCCACGCGCGGATCCTTTACGTATAGGCGAGCCGAGACGACCAGGGTAAGATTTGATGCTTCCTAGGACTTGCCTTTACTCGCTTCCCAAAAGTATGATACTCAAGAGCTCGGCTTGGACTTGGCAACCATAGAGTGTAGCCTACTTTTAGGAAGCGATTTAAATGCTTCAAAGCCGTGGTTATAATCTAATTTCGACTTTTAGATCCTACGCCCCTTACGGTTATGATCCTCGCCCTTTTGGCTTTCCGGACATTGGACGCGGAGACCTGGATCCACTGGGTCGCGGTGGTCCTGGTAACTTGTTTAGTTTCCCCTCACGCCCAGAGATGGGACCTGGGCCAGTGCCTCGCTTCGATCCGTTTAGTCCCCTCAATCCGAATGCAGGCCGCGGACCAAATCCGGATCACATGCGTCCACCGAATTGGGACTCTGATTATTTCATGTGATTACCCCGGGAATGCCAAGGAGCAGCGCGTCGGGAAGCGATTAAAATCTTAAGTTAATAATAATACAATTGCTGGGTCAAATTGTCTTTGATTCTGTACACAGAAGTTTAATTAATGGTTTTTGTTTTGAAAGATAATTTTATTACTTTTCTCAATACACAATACAGAATATTTTGATATAAAATAAAATTCAGCCAGTCCGACCAAACGGAAACACCAAGCCGGGAAAGTCAAGATTGGTGTTTTATCCGGCGGCGGGCTGGCAAAGAAAAATTTACATAAAAACTTAAAAGCTAACTGAACTCGTAATGGTAATGGCTATTTCTCTCATTCAACTCGTACAACGGGGTAAACATGCAAGTGCGTAATCTCAGAAACTGCTAGGGAAAGCGCGAAATATCCTCTGTCTTCGTCGTCGTCGTCGTACCTCTAAATTAATTCGAACGGTTTGCTGTCCGCTTATGCTTAGGCCTAGCCTAATATTATTTTATCATAATATTTTGCTAAATTAATATAATGTAAATAATATTTCAAGCTGGTTGGTTGACTTAAATTAGCTCTGCAAGTGGTGTTTGTGCCTTGGCCGCTCAAAAATCCGGCTAACAGCCCGCCCCAAGTGCGCTGCGGTGCGGTGTGTTGTGATCTCGTCTCAGCTCGACTCCGCTCGGCTCAGTCCCATTCCCCGATGAACATGCGTGGTGTGGGCACGTAGCCGCGCGTTGGCAGCGGTAAATGGCGTCCGTAGATGTGATTGTAAGGTGATTCAACAAGCTCCGAATCTACAAGAAGCACAGAGATATACACGGTTACAAAGCGATTGCAGGGGGGCAATCTTAGGGGATATATGTATATGCGAATATGTGTGTATATGCGGGGGAGAAGGGTCGATCGATCAGTGAGGGTGGAAGAGTAATCTTTGGAAAGCTAAGAACTAGGTTTATAAAAAAACCATTGACAATAAGTTTAATTCTTTAAAAATTCTTTAGATAACCTTTATACCCTTGCAGGATATTAAAATTTTAGTCAAACGATTACTACACATTGAAGAAGCCATTTCCGACGCTATAAATCATATACATATATTCTTGATCAGCATTAACAGCTTAATCGATTTAGGCATGTGTACAAAAAAAAAATTTTGAAAAATATTTTCAATATTTTATAAGGGGTTTACATTATTAAAATTGTCAAAAATTGGCAAAAATTTTAATTTTTTAAAATTTTAAATGTATTATTCCTATTTTTTAAGCTTTCAAAAACTAGCAAAGAATAGTTTTCCGAAATAAAATTAAAGCATTTTTAGCTTAGTTATGATTGATTTTCGGTACCCTGATCCTATTGCAAAGTGAAGGATATACAAACTTCGTCTAAAAGAAGTTAGATTTCATTCCCGTAGAGTTAGAGTTTATTTAGATAAACTCTGTTTCTGGTTCCTAACTTCATTTAAATACTAATTTCCAGAATAACTTTGGTAAATAATCAATTATTCCTTGTTCAACTCTTTTATCATCCTAAATGTTATTTAAATTTATTTAGAATTGTTCAATATCATTAATTTAATAAATTAATATCAGCCTTTTCAAAGATTACTCTCCTTTACCCTAGGATTCAAAGGACTCCCTGTCTCCTCCTTCAGGTTTATGTACAAATTGCGTTTAGATTTTCGTGACTGTCCAAGGAGTCCAAGGTGCGCCGAGTTAGTAGGTTTCGTACAGTTTAGTGTGGTTCTGTTCACCGGGTAAGAGTAAGAGGTAACCATTATGCGTTTGGCAGGTATATTGTATGTACAGCAACCGGATCCGATCCGACCCAAAAACGGGGGCCAGGGCAACCCAAACACAAACAAACAAAAAAAAACAATAACTAATAGCGATGATGTCTGTGCCATATAACCTCGTTTCGATTTAGAGCAACCCCTTGCGACTTCAGTAGTCGAGTATTTGGATTTTCTTCAGGCTGAGGCTGCGCGGCTTGCGCGGCTTCAGGTAGCCATAAATGGACTCCATGTCGCTGATGTCAAGGCGGCTGGCACTGCGCCCGGTTCTGGTGGCGGCCGCCGGAGGAGGAGGTGGAGGCGAAGGCAGTCCGCCGCTGACCGGAGCATTGTTCGCGGCTGCTGGGCTGGTGGCCAATGTTGGGGACATTGTTGGGTTGCCACCGCTGCCACCGCCGCCTCCTCCTCCCCTCGATTTTCCACCTCCTCCTGCAGCGGATGCTGCTGCTGCGACTGCTGTCGCTTTCGCTGCTGCTGCTGCAGTTGCTATACTTTTGTTTTTACTATTGAAATAATTTTTGCTTTTCAACATGTCGTCATTGTCTTTCGTGGCGTTCGTTAGCTGTCTTTTGTGCTGCTTGTTGCTGCTGCTGATGTTGTTGTTGTTGTTGTTGTTGCTGTTGTTGCTGCTGGTGGCATTGTCATATCTTTGTCTTTTGTCAGCGTTTTGAGCCTGCTCCTGTCGCTTGCCGCCGCGCCAACTGGGAGCTGGCAGCTGTGGCTTTGACTGCTGTGGCTGCTGCTGCTGCTTGGTGCTCTGCATCCTGGCCCCCAAATTGAGCCTGCCACTGGGCCTGGCTCGGTGTCCGTGCCCCCTGTCCGAGTCCGTGGAGCCGCGCACCCGGTCATAGATGTTGGCCGCCGACGGCGCCTTCACCGCAATGCGCTTCCTGCCGCCGTACATGTACAGGGAGCCCTCCTCGTTCGGCTGCTCGAAAAAGCTCTCGGTGGACTGCGACTTGTGTCGCAGCACCGCCGGCGTCTGGAGTTGCCTTAGTTGGGCGCGGTCCACATACAGGTCCACGGTCTCCGTACCCCGGCGTCGTCGCGGTTGATTGGTCAGGCCCAGGTCGTCGTCCAAGTCAAAGTCCAGGTCGAAGTCGTCGTATTCGTAGCAGTCATCGTATCGCTCGTTCGCTGCTGGCTCCAGCTCCAGCACCGAGACATCGCTCTCGCTGCACCACTTGGTCACACCCGCTGGCCGCTCCACCAGTTCCACCGGCTCCACCAGACTGCCGCTTAGTCGCTGATGGCGACGCAACTGCTGCTGACTGAGACTCCTTTGCGGACGTGGCGGAGGCACTGCTCCGCAGAGCGGAGCCAGAGCATAGCAGCTCACGCAGTTACAGGACGAGGTGCTCTCCGCCGGCGGTGGGCGGCGGGTGGACAGGCGCCGGGACACCTGGCGACCCACAGAGTCCTCTAGATTGTCGTAATACGGCTGTGGTTGCAGAGACTGATGCTGGACATGATGCTGCAGCGGCTGCTGGGCGCGGGAGTGCCTCTCGCAGTACCTTTGGTGGTGGTGTCTATGGTGTGGATGTGCGTGCGGAAACGGGTGCGGATGTGGATGCAAGTGCTGATGCTGCTGCGCCTGCTGCTGTTGCTGTTGCAGGTGGCTGCGTGCTTTGTGAGCTGTGCTGTGTGTCTTGCCACTGGCAGTGGCTGTTACTGTTGCAAGAGTGGCTGTTAGGTCCGTTGGCAGTGACTGTGGTTGTTGTTGTTGCTGTTGCAGTTGCAGTTGCTGCAGCTGTGCGTGCGATTTGTGTTGTTGGATGGGCGTGGCATTGGTGGTGCTGGGCCCACCCTGTTTATAAATACCTATGCCGCTCTCATAGCTGCGCGTCTGCCAGATTTGATGGTGCTGCTGCTGCTGCTGGTGATGCTGCGCCGCATGGGCAGCCGCCGCCGCGGCCATCAGTTGCTGCTGCTGATGCTGCTGCTGCTGGATGTGATGCGGATGCATGCCCGCCAAATGGTTGTGGATCATCGAGGTCTTCTTCTGGCTAAGCGTGCTCATGCCGCCGTTGCTGATGTTGTTTCCATTGCCATCGCGCTGATCCTTGGCGCTGGATGGCTTTCCGGACTTGACAAAGTTCGGCACTCGAGCCCTCAGGCCGCAATAGTAGGGATCATCTGTGGAGAGAGAGGTTAATATTGGTTTAGGTTTAAGAAGAATGTTTTTAAAGAGCTGTTGGAGCTTGAAGCCGAGTTTTTTTTAGCCAGAAAAGTCTTCAAACTGGCTTGTTATTCAGTGGCAGAGAACCTCCAAAGATAGGATCTTTCTGATTATAAATGTCTTGCCACTTATAAGGTTCTTAAACCAGTTTATTGACTTCTTATTTATGAGGTTACACCTTGGCAATCCCTTACCAAATACCTCTTTTACAATCTCATTCTGACCAAGATTTAATTCAAATCTCAATAGAATATCATTGCCCCATAAATTGTCTGCTTTGAAGGAATTCAGGTCATCGAGATGGGCTTTAACTATCTTCAAAACATAGAGTTAGTGTTTGATACTGATCTCTTACCATATTTCTTGTTATCTTTGCCCTTGTCGGATTTGCCCCGCGACAGTTTGATGCGCGTTTCCAAATCAATGTCATCGTAATCCGGCTAAAAAGATAAGAGTGTTAAAAAAGAGGTTTTAGAAGGAAAGTAGCCAGACCAGGGAATATCATAATTTCCCCCCCACCCAAAACACCGCTTCTGGCAGTTGCGCAAGGTGTGCCACAGAGCAGTGGCTCTCCATGAGACACTGACTCGGTCGTTGGGCCCAATTGCCAATCGAGCAAGCCGAGGCAGCTGAAATCCAACGGCATTCCTCGCATATTAATTACACGCGATTCGTTTGCAGTTATTTGCGGCCAGTGGCTGCTGAAATTCGAATATTATTATTGGATTGAATTGAATGCAATGCCGATTGCTCAGTGAGGCTCAACGGCACAGCGGCTCAGCGGATCGGTGGCTCAGCAAGCTCAAAAAAAAAAAGTGGAGGAGAGACCCATTTTTGCATTTTGCAAGTGCCCGGCCGCATTGCGCATGTGACCAAGCATGGGCAGTCAGACTAACTAGCTCCATGGAGCCCAACTGGACAGGTTGCCACACTTCTTCTCCGTCAGCGTGGCGTGTCTTACTCGTGTTTTAGCGCCGCCGAAATTTGTTCCGACACATTGCCAGCAAATGAAGCACTTGCCTAATCCCTCACACTTGGCTTGCTCCTCCAAAGTAAGTTTTATGGTATGTATATGATGTAAACAAAACGAAACATTGAGCTTATATGTGGAGGGTTTAAGCTTTTACATGATTAGGTTTATCTTTTAGAAACATTTCTTGGCTAAAGGCTTTCATTGAATCTTAGATTCTTCGAATTTCCAGACGTTATTGCTTGATTAAAACCAGTTTCACTACCTATTTTCTTGAATATTTTAATATTTTAAGAATAAATTATGTATAAGTTTTCTATCATTACCTTTGGAATCAGATCATGCGAATAGACATTATCCCTTGGCGGTAGCTTTGGAGGCTTCTCGCTGCGCTTATGGGCCAGTTGTTGCGTCTGTAGCAGCAGCTGTTCCCGCGTGGCAGCCACATGCCCACCTCCATTGCCATTCATGTGCTTGCCCAGCTGCTGCTGGGGATGCAGTTGCGCCTGGTGGCCACTGCCAAAGCCAGAGCTACCAGAGCTGCCACCGCTGCCATTGCCAGCCACGCTGTAGGGATCCTCGTCGGGAATCGGGATGCGCGGGCGGTTCTTAATGTCCACAATGGGTCGTTGCACTGGATTTTAAAAAAGATTTCAGGAAGAAACAATTAGTTTTCATTTTTAAAAACAAATAATAAACTATATAATTTGCTTTAAAAGTCTTGAAAGTTTCAAATCCCACCTGGCGGCAGCTTTGTCTTCAGCATATCCATGGCCACCACATTGACAATAAGCACCCAAATGGGGCACTCCAAGACATCGTTCTCCGACTTGACAAACGCCACCGTCGAGAGGCACTGCGTCTCCAGTCGCCGGCGATCCGGATAGGCACGCTGCAGCTCGCGATTCACATTCGACTGGAACTTCTTCATGTCGAAGAGCTAACGAGGGGAGAACAATGCAAAAGTACTTATTAGCATTTGGAATGGATGTGGATGTGGATGTGGGTTAAAGATCTCTCGGTTCACCCACTCACCTTGACTATTTTTTCGGATTCGAGCGCCTGATTGGGGAGCTTTAAGATCTCGGCACCGATGGAGGTCTCCTCGTTGGGACTGCTGGCGGTGCTCTTTACATAGACATTGCTTTTGGCGTACCGCCGGATGAGTATGTTGCCAGCATCGTCCATCTTGATTTTGACGCCCTTTTAGAAATTGAAATATTAAATTAAATGAAATTAAGAAGAGATTTAATTTATATAAAATGAAGAAATTTCTTTCTTCAGACCAAGATTTTATCCAAGTTTTTTTTACACATTAGAGAAAAGCTTGGTGTGGCGCTTAATCTTCACACCATCTCCTCCCGCTAATGGAGATTTCTCGTCAATTTTCGGGGTTTATTGTCCAAGCTAATTAAACCGTTGTCGCTTTGATTGTCCCATAAATTCGATCCCGCGAAACTTACCTGCCCGATGACGCGCTTCAGCTCGTCCGTCTTCCGGTCCCTCATTGGATTGTCGAAGCCGCACAGCCCGATTCTGCAAATAAAATCGAATTGAGTGTTGGTGTTTGGAAAATCATTAGGGATTAAGCAGTCATAATGAGCATTTTATTAATTGCAAATCAATCAGCTGCCGCATTATAGGATCGAGCAACCAGCAAAATCGAAATGTATTGCCAAAAAAACGGTTGCCACTTGGCGCGGCGCCGATCCATTCACTTTCTGGAATCGAGGTTACCGCCGGTACCACTGGTAAGTGAGTGAGTGAGTCACTTCTACACACATTTCTTGCCCCCTTTTGCCTCATTTTGTTACACTAAACGTTTGACAAAACATTTGTGCCATGGGTCTGGATCTTGGCTGGGTCTTTGGGCTTTGGTCTTTGTTCAATCGCTTGGCTCAAATGAGCACTGACAGTGATTTATGCCACATGCGGCAGACGGCGGCAGCTGCTGCCCCAAAAAAGTTTATTAAATAAACATGTCATATTTCGGCGCCAAGGCCTTAATTTTTCATGTAATTGTTTAACCAGCGTGCTGAGTCATTAGTGTGTAAGAATTAACTTAAGGCTTTAAATTTTGAGTGGTATTTTTAAAGAATTAAGATTGGGTTGTAATAAAAAACGAACGGTATTAGTTAAAAGGTGTTTGAAAATTTTAGAATTAAAAAAAATAACTCAAAATGTAATTAGTTCTTTATTCTTCGAAGTCAAAATTTAGGTACATTTTTATTTTTGTTAAAAAAAACCTATTACATAAAAAGCCCGATAAATCAAGCAATTATCCTAATTTTCTTGTGATTCAAATTGCCTCGCTTAATCTCAACAGTGATTAGCAATCAGGATAAGGACATACAAATTTTTCATTTCCCAAAAAAGGTTTTATAGTCTAAGCTTATAATAAATCTGACTATATAAAGTTGGGCTTAAACAAACCACTGAGACTGCAGCAGCAGCAGCTCTGCACCTTAACTGAATGATAAATGTTTTGGTTTTTTTTTTGTTTGTTTCACTTTTGTTTTTTTTTTTTTTTTGCCTTCACTCTCGGTTGTTTTGATTTTTGGTTTGGTTTTTCCTTCGCCTGCTAAGGTCGCCGAAAATGTCGGCAGAAATGCTAACAAGAAGCGGCAAGAGGAAGCCGCAGCCAAGCCAAGACAATGAAGCCAAGCTAATTGTAATTGTCGTTTGCATAAAAGGCCACGGCAAGAAGCTGCTGCTGCAGAGATGATGATGATGCTAGTGTTGGGGATACACTTGTCAAAAAATTCTATAGTTCAAACAGTGATCCGAAGAGAGCCAGCAATTCCTGGAATTAAATCCCTTTTTGTTTAACCATTTATCATTTGTTTAATTTGGTTTTCCTTGGTTATTTTCTATCTTTATATTTTTAAACTTACATATGTCAAATTTATAGAAATTATTTTCTTCAAGTGCCTTTGCTATTTTCAGTCTGCTTTTCGTTATCTGTGCTGCTCCTGTCCGATGCAGCAGCCGATTCCGCTGCCCAACGCTCACCTGACGCCGCTCTGTCACTATTATGTTTTATGTTAATTTGTATAATGAAGCGCTGCCAGGCAGCAGCACCAAGAATCAGAACACCAGCTAGTACCAGCCTTTAACTACCAAGAGCCACTGCCAAACAATCGCCGTTAGCATCGCTTTGGCATTTGGCCATGTGCTTCAGTTCTGCGCGTAACGTCTGCCGCTTGGCGCTGATTTATTGGCTAAACGCTTGTAAAAACCGTTGAAATGTGTGTCAAAGTTTTCCATGAAATGAAATCGACATGGACGGGGCTGCTGCTGGTGCTGCTGATGTGTGGTTCTCAAGGTTGCTGGCAGCCGAAAGCGGATTTGCAGTTCTTTGTTCGGTAAATGCTTCGTTAAATTCGAGCCATCAAAAGCGAAAATGTTATTAAAGGCTGAATGCCAGCAGCTGAGAGTGGTTAGCTGATGGGTGGTAGAAGTAAGTGAAGCTTCCTTTATTGGGTTGTTTTAATAAATTTAAAGAGAAGGGTTCTTAAGCTGTTTAAAGATCTTCCTTGAAAGGGTAAGAATAGCTCTAATTATAAAAAAATTTGAAGCAGATCTCCCTCCTTCAGAAATATTTTAATTAAAACCAAGAATAATACAACTTTTTGCTTTAATTATAAAGTCCCCTAAATAGCCAACTCTTTAAGTTATTTAGTTTAAATCAAGAACCAACCAAAAGCCCAACCCACTGACAGCTCGAAACATACTTATTCAGAGCATGTCTTGTGCACATTCACTTCGCTTGTGGCCAGCATTATCGCACTTATGCCTGATATCTATATAATACTATATGTATATAGCGGTTGCAAGGTCGTCTGGTCTCAGGACTGGACTCGGCCTGACACGCCTAAATGAGCTGGAAATGCGAAAGGCATCGGGGCCCAGCAACTCTGAAAGCGAGAGTCGATTCGACGACGACGACCAGACCAACTCGATCCGCTCGACAAACTGGAATCTGCGGCGATTTTGGAGTTCAAGTTAAACGTGTGCAGTGGGTCAGTTCAGGCGCTGGTGCACTTGCGAGGACGAGTCCGGGGCTTCTTCGAGGAAGCCATCGCATCAACAGTTGCAGCCATCAAAAAAAAAAAGCAAAAGTTGCAGTTAACGGCAACTGGTTTCGGAACGGTGGTTGGGAGCAACTTTTGACCTGAGTCCGTCCAAGCACTATGTGCGACCGGTTCAGTTTAAAAATACCAGAGTCAAGATACATATATATGTATACCGAGCAGGGTATGTATTTTATGGGCTTTAGTAAAAGTGGCCAAGAAACGAACGCAACGACAAAAGACTTAGGAAACGAACTTGTTTGGCTTGATTTGGCTCTAATTAGATTATGGCTAATTATAGGCAACATTTCCCGCTCCAGTTTTTGGGGTCGCACCTTAAATCGCGCCCCGAAGGCCGCCGGAGCCATTGTTCTTTTGCCCTGACAAATGTGGCACGTGTGCAGCGGCAGGCAGCAGCAGCAGCAGCAACAATGACAGTGTGGCTTTTGCTTTTGCAACTAGGCACTACTGCGGTTACTCAGCATCTAAAAGGCACAGCAGGGCCCCCTGAAAAAAAGCCTAACAAAAAATGTGTCTTTTGTCTGGGGCCAAGCAAATTGCGTTCGAAAAAAAGGAAAATAATAAAACTGCTCGCAAATCTCAACCTTGGTGCGACCCGCCTTAGTTTTTTCCGCACGAAACAGGCAGCAGCAGCAGCAGCAGCAACAACTACAGCGTGTATGTGTTGCAATCCGGAGCGCAGCTTGATATTATAATTTGATTTCCATTTCATTTGTTCCCAGCAACATGCAAATTCGATTGGCAACGCCCACGCAACAACAAACTATTTCGCAAAAGCCAAACTCCACCGCAAACTGTCATAAACGCTGCCAAAAAAAAAGTAAAAACTAAACTCTGTATTGGCGCCATTTCAATTGTCTCCCCAGGGGGGCGGTGTAATTTTAAGTGAAGCCAAGGATTGGCCATTAATTAAACGCTGGCTTGTTCGGATTCAAAGTGTCTCGGAGATCATTGATCGCCGCCGCCGCAGCTTCGGTTCATTGTTTCTGCTCAGGTGTGTGCGTGTGGTCCTCCTCGAGAGTGTTGCGCCCACACCAGCCACTATTAGCAACACTCACAGCACTAGGCAACATGAGCTTCAGTCTAATTAATTAATTTACATGCAGCCAGCCGGCTGTGCAGTGTAGACTCCACAAATGGAAATTTGTCTAAGCCTTGCATGCAACTCACAAAAAATGGGATTTAACTCATGAGGGTAAGATCGATGGGTGAATGCTCTGAATTGTAATAAAAGTTGACTTCAATTAGTTAACGTAAAAACAATATATTAAAAAATAAGTTAAAACAAGAGAATAATGGGGTTTCTTGAGCTTTAACATAACTTAAATTATATGATTTTGGAATGAGAAGGAAAGGAAAATTGCTGAGGGAATTAAAAATCATTAAAAACAGTGATGAATGCTCTTTAAAATATACTGTAATGACTAAAACTATATAAAATAAATCGAAAAAACTACAATTAAGACCATTAACTTGATCTTAAGGTACAAAACCAAACCAAACTAATAGTAAACCCTTTCGACTGCCTTTGATTTATATTTATTTTTATTTATTGTCATGCAGTTAATTGAAAATCACCCAAACTGGTCTCAGCTTTTAAAACTAATGCCTTTTGAAAGGCTATAGAAAATAATACGTGTACACCAATTTACTTTAATCACCTAAGCTATATAAAATAAATCGAAAGAAGCTACAATTATACATTTTAATATAATTTTTGGCAATATTCCCAATTTGTAAAAGGAACAAAACCAACCCAAACCTATAGTAAACCCCTCTGACTGCCTTAGATTTATGTTTATTTTTATTTATTGTCATGCAGTTAATTGAAAATCACCCAAACTGGTCTCAGCTCTTAAAACTAATGCCTTTTGAAAGGCTATAGAAAATAATGGACTAAACACTAAGGCTAAAGCCAAAGTGAGTCAGGCCTGTCAGAAGGCAACCCAAAATTTATAGTTATTGTTAGAGTCAGAGTTCGGCTATCGGTGTTCGCATCGCAGCTGCAGCTCCATATATTGCATTTGCATACTGGCCAAGATTTCCACGGAAAAGCGTTGCGTGTGAAATGGCATTCAGTATGCACACGTACGGGGTATGCGATGATGTATCCGATTCAAATGGAATACGGCTAAGCCGGGAGATAGCAGCGGCTAACAAGCGCTGACAGCGGCTAATTAAACAAACAAGCTGCTGCCGGCCCTAGACGGTGACGGTTACAGCCATGGCGATAAAAAAGGCTAGCAAGACAATGGCAATGACAACTACAAGGGTCTAGGGACCACACACATACACCACAACATGGCCATAAATTATCTTTGCCTTGGTAAGTGGTGTGCATGTTTGAAGTCGGCGGCAATTGGCAATTGATTAACTTGACACTCTCGGCATGCAAAGTCAGTTTTCCAAAGCCTTTCCCGCCCCTAAGCCCCCCTCAGTTGTGGGGTTATTCGGTTTTCCCCGATTGTACTTAACCCGCAGTTGACATAAACAAGTAGTAGTCCGGGAGATGCTCGCCGGAAAAGCGGGGAAAGAGCTGCCATGACAAGAGCAATTTGCATGGCCAATCTGTGATGACCTCGTCACGAACGAAAACGAATTGAATGAATTGAATGACTTTCGTTATTATTTTCAATTTCATTTGTTTTCCTCTCCATCTCTCTTGGCATCTCCTCGCCATCTTCATTGTCTTTGGCCCCGCGGCAATTTATTTGTGTTTTCGCCGTTGACATTTCGCTGGCAGCAACTTTATTTGTGGCCACTTACAAAGGAAGCCGCGCCGCGCCGTTGTGTGTTGCCGTGATCTCCTCCTGCACTTGATGCCCTTTTTGGGCCACAGCCTCCCCTTATTGTGGCCCTGGGTTTTTCAATTGATATATTCCGATATTTGTACTGAATAATCAGCACATGCCCGCCTCGTACTTAGCCTAATGCATTATGCATAGATCTCGGATCCATTGAATTGCTCGGAAAACTTCTTGACATTTCGGGGCGAAGCGCCGAAATTGCCACAGCAATTGAGCGTAGAGCGTACAGCATTTGGCATTTGCCAATTTCTGGCACGCAACAGCAATATTTTTGAGGCGGAATATGTTAATTAGGGCCTCATTCGCTGCAATTGCAGATACCAAGAACCGTTTGGGAGACCTCCAAAAAGCCGAATTCTTGACTCAAATTGCTTTGGCAAAACGGAAATCGCTCATTTCATAGAAATAAGCGAACGAGGAGTACCGCCGAGCAATTATTAAAGCATTTTCACTCGCTTTTCGGCAGCGGAGTCTGTTCTTTTTTTTTTCCCCTTCTTTACTCGACCCGCGGCAGCTTTTCACATGCCACAAATTGTGTTCCCCCCAGTAAGGTCAGTCGCATTTTGCAAGGTTCTCTCCTCCTCCACTTACAGGCCTCTTGCGTAGCGAAGTTCAGCGGGGGAATTAAATTTTAATGGGATGCCCATCAATTTGATGGGCGTTTCATTCATTGCCCATTCGAGAGCACATCAGCAGGCATTTATTATTACAGCAAAAAGCCAAGACGCCAGCGAAGGTTACCACCATTCGCATCGAAGTTGGTAATACACTTGTCAGGGGAATTACAGGCACGTTTTGGAGCTAAAAGGTAAGTGTAATATCTTTGGAAATAATCTACAAAGAGAATACTGTGTGATATAATAAGATTTTAATAATATTTACCTTTCATTCCCTTGAAAATCTATAATTTCGTTGACTTAAAATTCAGTTTCGATTTTCTTTAAATCAAATTAAATCTCTCTATAATTCCATGTACCTACATATGTATAACCAAACACTCCGTCATAACGCTAATACCCTGTGTGATTTATCATCTGCCAAGTAAGAAAGAAGACGCTACAGAGTGAAGCTCCTGCTGGGGGATTTTCTTTGCCAGTGGGTCAAGGGCATACAATTTTGCCAGTGCCCATAGTCGAACATACATTAATATTTATGCTTTTTATACCCTTGCAGGGTATTATAATTTCAGTCAGAAGTTTGCAACGCAGTGAAG
>JAEIIJ010005984.1:0-12688 GCA_018904815.1 Drosophila ogumai
CCTATAGAAAGGCTTTACTTTTAGGGAAATATTTACATAAATCTTATAATTATTTTCCTTGCCCACACTCTATCAACAAATTGGGTTTATTATAAAACAACCCAGGACCTTCCGCATATATAAAACTGTATGGAAATCATCTTAATTTAAGAAAGTCAAAGCTAAGGAGCTCCTTCCTCTCCAGATCCCCCTTTTTCTGTTGGCCAGGTAGCAGCAGTCGTAGAGCCTGGTAAATTAACTAACTCTCCTCCCTGTCAGCTGAGGGAATATTTTTCGAACGGAGGCTGGGAAGGTTCCGCGTGAAGTTACCGCAAAACTTTTCTTTTACCGCCGAGAAAAGCC
This sequence comes from Drosophila ogumai, assembly GCA_018904815.1. Taxonomy (NCBI): domain Eukaryota; kingdom Metazoa; phylum Arthropoda; class Insecta; order Diptera; family Drosophilidae; genus Drosophila; species Drosophila ogumai. The sequence goes on from JAEIIJ010005984.1 coordinate 343, forward strand.
GCAGACACGGCGACGGAATGTAATAATGCCGAGATGATGTTTGCGTTTAGCAAAGGAAAGGCCCAGGAGTGGGCGTCGATGCGGTACGGAGTTATTGTCTTTACCCTACCGAAAGGGTACATGAAACCACCTAGGTCTCTATTCTTTTTCAAATACAAAAATATCACAATTTAAATCACACGCTCTACTTATGAATAGCCAAGTTTGCTTTAGTTTAAGGTTGCCTTTTCCCACCCATTTTCCCCCTAATTTGTTTATGCATAATAGGGGCGGGGAAAAAAGGGTATTCTTTGGGCACTCTTTAGCCCTCAACTCTAAGCTGAAACTGCAGTTGGCAACTGCAGCGCACTAAAGTTAAGTAAAGACAAAGCGAAAAAAGCCAGCAAAAGTTTCACTTCAAGTGCTTTGTTTGACGCTGTGGCTGATGGCCTGAGCCGAGGGGATGAGACAAGGACGAAGGCGAGAACTGAAGCTCTCCTCTCTCCCTCTCTGGTTTTGGGTTAAAAAACTTGGGGGTCCGCACGGGCAATACTTTTCACTTTGTTCGTACTTAACGCTTACTGTCATTGCCCGGCATCCCTGGGACTCGGGCCTCGCCTGGCAATAACAAAATAATTTAGCAGCTTTTGGCTTTGGGGCAAAACGAGGCACAATACCAGGATGGGTAGGAGGAGGAGCACTGTTCATTCCAGAAAAACCAAAACCCCCATATGAAATATAGGGGTCCTAGGCGGAGCAGCAAGGAGCCCAAGGCATTGTCTAGGCTCTCCTCTCATTTCGTTCCGCAATACAATTTACAGGCATTTGGCCAGGATGTGATATCTGTGGCTCGACTGGAAGTTTCAAGGTCGATGGGTAAAGTTCTTCTCCACTTTTTGTGTATATATATACAAAATACCCAGAGCTACCAGCTACCAGCTACCATCTCCCCCAGCTTGGAGCTCCTTTTATCTGCCATCGCTGCGGGTTGCTGGCGCGGTGCCGTAAAAGCCAAAGTTATGACTGCCGCCAAAGTCCGTAGGCCGACAAGTTTTCATTTTTAATGGGACTCCCGGCTACCTCTCAGTCTTCCTCTCTCTCTCTCTCTTTTTGGAGCTCCCTGAATCTCACAGAGCTTGGACCCCCGTCTCCAAGGGCCTGATGATATATTCAATTTATTAATTCGATAGCGACCCAGCCAGCATCCACGCGTCTCCAGATTAACTGACCATTATTACCGCACTCAACTTTCCACATTTTGCTGTGTCTTTAGTCTCCTTCCAAGTGGATGTCTCTTTCTCACTTGAAGTCTCTTTACCAGTCAAAGTCTCAAATCAAAGCCTCTGCCTCTCTAAGCCTCAGTTTCAGCTTCAGTCTCAGTCTGAGCCTCTTGCCCAGTCCTAATTGGCTCTAACTAGTAGACGATGGGCTGAGCTGATTAATTAGACGTGGCTCTTCCATCGCCATTACAGTGCAATCAATCAGACATTTGATCCGAATGGTCCCCAAACTTTATAAAAGATGGTGCTGATGGTGCTGCTGGTGGTGGAGGCAAACTTTCACAAACTTTTGTGCTCTGGCTTTGACTCTTCGAGTCTCTCGTCCAAGCCTCCGTCTTCAGTGTTCGGTGCATCATATATCTGCAAAGAGAGGGAAGGGGGAAAAAGAGACCAAAAGCCCAGGGACCAGGCACTTAACCCTTTGATGGACAGTCTCGACAGCAGCCGCAAATGAGGCTGGACGCATGAGGCAAATGGTAGGAACCTAGGAAGAACCCCCTCAAAAGCCAGTGGGAGAGCCCCTCCAACCAAGGTTCCTGGGTTGCTGGGTTGGTGTTGACCCCAAACGAGTGGAGCCACTGTCTGCAATTGTAGTTGTAGTTGGCGGTGTTGTTGTTGGTGTTCTCTTGCTGTTGTTGTAGTTGCTGCTGTTGTTGTTGTTGTTGCACTGTTTACACAACTTTTCGAGCGACCACAAAATCTGTTATTAGTGTCAAGTGGACTTGTGAGAGACTTTGCACTCTGACCACCGCTCTGGCCTCTACTGTTCCTCTTATTCCACCTTCTCCTCCCCCTGCTGCTCTTACTCCTCCTCCTCCTCCTCCTGGTGATGGTAATGGTCCATCGTTCTTTCTCCGGTAGTTGCTATAAAACAAATTCGCCACGAAACTTTCTTGAGATGTTGCAAAATATTAAATTGTGGTCGGTAGTCCGTGGTCAATGGTCTGTCTGGGCTGTCTTGATTAAATTTAAAACGAATGTTCGATTTAAAGGCTTTCGTGGAAGGAAACAACCAACCAACCACCCACCCAGTCAGCAGACAGACCCCAAGCACCCTTAGTAGTTTCTTCCCGCAAGTTGTCATCCCATAAAAAGAGAAGGACTTGGGTTTGTGGAAAGTTTTTTTTTTAGAAGAGAAGAAGTTTTTCTCGGAAGTTTGTCAATTCACGGACAGATTGGCGCTGGGCCCGAGGTCACTAAAAAATCAATTTGGCTCCGCGCTTTATCTTCTCGCAAAAATGTGTTGCAAATGAACGAGGCAAGCAAGGGGCTTTGTTACAAGAGCTCTGGAGCTCCTTCTCAGTAGTCTAGGCTGAGTGCCAAGTGCTGCTGCAAATACTCCACAATGCATTCCGATAAATCCCCTCCATGCCCCAAGCTCAGCTCGATGTTTTCTTCACTTCAGCTTTCACACTTGGAGCGGAAGAAGAAGGGAAAGCAGCAGCCTGAGCGGGCCATTCAATCAGGCAATCAATAAGTCGCGCAACGTCAGAGCAACAACACAGCACTTGAGTGTCGAGCTCAAAGGACCTCTTTCTCCTCTCCAGCCCAGTGGCCCTCGATATAAGCTGCATTAACAAGGACTCCCGGTGACAAGGTGGAGAGGTGGCGAGGAGGGAGCAATGAGCAGGCCGGGCATTGTCACATTGAGGCAACAAAGCACTCGGTATTGACCGAACCGAAACGAGTCGCGAATCTCAAGTCCCAAGGAACCTCAAAGGCGACTCACTGAGAGCCGCTTTGGCCAAAAAGCGAAAGAAAAAGCAGAAACAGGGATTGTAGAGACGGGTAATTGAATATCGTTATCAATATGGCAAATAATCGAAATGCAAAGTATTGATCATATATCGAAATCAGAACAAAAACGAAGAATATTTTATATGGCATTAAACATGGACGAATATCTTTGTGCTTTTAATTTAATTAAAATATCTAATAAATGGGAAATGAGTTCAAAGAATAATATTAAAAACGATGTGATATCGAAAGCAATTTTTTTTTTCGCTTAGTAAAACAATATATACTACTTTCGCTGTTTCTTATTTAATTAAACCCCAGCAATATTTCCAAAATCGTTGAATTTCTTTAAATTTCAATCTTTTATCGATACAATATTGCTGCATCATCGATATATTCGGCAGGCATCCCCAAGTAGAACACATTCTGCGGCTCACTCCTAACTTTTCTGCGGTTTCAATAACAACGACAACCTTCGAGGAAAGCGTGGAACATGCTTTTGAATTTATGAGCGTATTTAATTAACCTAGGAGCGAGCGAGAAGCGGCTGGGCAAGGAGCAAGGACAGGACAAGGACTCCCAGTCTGCGACTGCGACTGCGATTCCCATACACAAGGCGGCAGCTGCCGGCTGTGATTGATTGATTGAGACATTGCCTGAGTGGCAGCTGAAGTGCGGCATATTTAATTTAGCCCCGGGAAGTGGCAGCCGTCAGCCGTCAGCCCAGCTAGCTAGGCCCACCAAATAGCCAATACCCAATGGCCAACTTGCTGAATGGCCATTCAAATTGTGGCTGATTTAATATGCGTTAAGACAACAGATTTACTTGAATCGTTGTTGTGTGTTTTAAGTGGGCGATGAGTGTATGTATACCAAGTCATCCATCCTTCCATTTATCCATCCATCCTTCCAGCTCTTCACCCATCTGTCTGTTGGTCTATACCTCTAGACCTCCCCTTCCTCCCCAACTGGCTAAGTATTTTTGGCCTTGGCTGGCACTTGGTCTGCTTCAGTGGGTGCTGGTGGGTGTTAGTCCTAGGATGGTAGGTGTACGGCTTATCGGCAGTTTAAGCAAAGCAAAAAAGAGAGCAAGTCCTGGCCTGAAGGATTTTGCAATTGATGCGAGTGCACACTGCTAGGAAATATATAGACTTAGGGCTTAATTCACTTGATTTAATAATTCAAGCCATGTATTAAGAGTTTATAAACAGAAGGATATGCCATAGAAATCACTTGGGGCTTTTTAAATCCTTAAAAGCGTGTCTAAAAAAGGCAATCAAAATTTTAAGTTGGCAAATTTAGTCAAAATTTATCGAGTTTATACATTATAGAATATTTAAGCTTGATTTTGGACACCTTTTTAGAGAATTTAATTGCTCTAGACGTTTTTGTAGTTGCCTTGAGTATATTTAAAATTTTTAAATATTTTTTTTTTTAATAATAAAATTGCTTTCAAGACTATTTAAAGATATTTTTTACCTAGCACTAAATTATTGATTCATACCCTTTAGTACCACTAATTAATAGAAATATACAAGAGAAATAATATGTAAATAATATTATTATTTAAAATAAATTAACGAGAGCAATATTTATATTAATATTATGATATTTAATATTAACGAGTTTACTAAATTTATTTATTTTTTAAGTGTACCTTGGCCACCTTCAATGTTTTAAATAATATCTTTATTAAGGAGGCACAAACCCCAAGCCCATTTTTACGGGGCTACAAACTTCGATGTTGAGCAGGCTGTTGCTGTTTATGTAAACGTCTCATTTTTTTTCTCTTGTTCAACTTTGCGGTCTTGTAACACAAAATAGGGCTGAAAATATTCATTTAAATTTTTTATCTCTTCTGTATAAACGGCTTATGACACGGGTCCGATTTATGATTTAAGATTTCAATCGATTTTGAAATAGATTTTGCTGGGAACAAACAAAACTACTCATCCGTAGAGGGTCCAAAGTTGTTCCTTAATCGTTGTCAGTGTCAAGTTTCAGCTCTCTGAATCGGCAGTTTTCTGAATTTATGCAAAATCGCTGCACTGCAGCTGCGCCACGTTCTGGGAAGTCTGTGGCTGCCCCAAGCTTCCGATTGTCATTCTATATTTTCCGAGTTTTCCAATTAGGGGAGAAAATATTTCCTTGAATCAAGAGAAAACGTTTTATGTCTATGGGAAGATTATTTTTTTTTTTGAATAAAAATAAAGGCCAATTGACAGGGAGAATAAAGCAGAATTCAAAGGAAAATTTAATTTACGAAAAAAATAAGAGAATTAAGCTTGCGTCCTGCATCGCATAAAGCAAGTACCGTGGGTATATTTATGCGAAATATATCATGATAGCGCCAGATTTTCCCCATATTATTGTCTTATTTATGTTGCATCACTGTCTTATTTATCGCCACTCGAAGCCGAAGCCTCGATGTTGCACAAACTTTTTGCGTTCGCCGTGTGAAAACTTTTCTCCTCTGTGGCGACTTGGCGACTGCTTTTGGCGGAACCTTTCGTGCCTTATCTGGGCAGGCGGCCACGCCTCCAGCCCTGCTTCTGTTACAACTACCACCCCCACACCCCACCACCAAAGTCCACACCTCTTGGCCACCATGGAGGTGATGGTATATGGTGGTGCCATGGTGCCATGGTGGTGCTCCATCGTCTGCGTGCCCATTGCGGTCGCTCGTTTGCACATTTTTGTCGCCAAGTCCAACCAAGGCGACAAAGACGGCAACAACATCGACAAGGGCAACATCAACAACCAAAAGAGGTTATTTAAATTAATTTTTGCGGTTGCTATAAATTCATTTTTGTCTTCCAACGTATAAATTTACATGTACACCGCCACTCAATGCACTTGGAAAATAAATTTCTTGAAAATATAAGTGAAAGAAATTCTTGTAAGCAAAGTTTTATTATATATCTGTAATATATGTTTTTATAAATCGTTGTTTTTGAAATCATTTTAAAATACGTCTTAAAGTATGCAGTAATCTTGGTTTTTCTTATGAATTAAATTCTTTTAAGCATTATTTAAATTGTTTTCTAAACCTTTCATTTTATTTTGTTTTTTAATTCTTTTAAGAATTATTTATAATTAAAAAAAATCCCATAAAGTAAAAATGAAAACTATTGAATATTTTTTTCCCAAGTACATAATACATGCGAGTATGAGGACGTTTTTGGCAGGCGTCTGCCCATTATTAACTGCTGCTTCTGGCCCCAATTTTGCACTTCCTTTTCGAGCGGAGGTCCTGGCGCCAATCACAATCCCGTATCCCTGTTTCCTGGCGATGGGTGGGTGGTGGGTGGGATGGGACCGCGGGATGAGACTTTGCTTTATTTATAGGCCATCAATATTTAACGTTTACTGTTTGCTTGCCGTTTCCTCTTGTTTGCCATTGTGATAGGTGGACTTTCAATTAATTTAATTTCATAATTAAATTTCTGGGCTGGCCCAGGGTGTAAAGAGTGCAAAGCAAACCCCATCCCATCCACCCGGGGCGTTTTTTGGGTCGAAAAATGAAATAATGAATGGCGGCGGGCAAAGCAGCGTTAGTTTTAATGCCATTTAATTCGTAATCGATACAAATTGCCGGGGGGCTTAATTAACAGTGAAATCGAAATACTAAGTACTGGCTGGTTTGTGGGGATTAACAGGCAGTTTTTTTTAATATATATTTTAAATAAATATTAAACTAAATTCTAACATTTATTTTCTCTTTTACTTGCAGGTAAGTGCAGCATAGTCAGGCTTGACAGTAACCAAAATATGGCCCACCAAGGCTATTTAAAATACAAAAGGCCGCTATTATTTGCCGTTTCACCACAGTTTTGGTAAAAACTAATTGAAACATTTTTCAAATATTTCCCCAATATCCGAGTGGACTCTTGGTAAATATCTAATTGGCAATTTTTTGTTATATTATTTGAGGTTGTTAATCGACCTTAAATGAACTTTTTTTTTTGTTGAGCTGGAAATACACCCACAAAAACCCGTTTTTATTCCACGCATTTGTATATTTTATTCATGGCATATAAATGTTGGCTATTATTTATTAGGGAATATTAATAAGTACAAAATAAGTACAAAGGAAATCATCATATGATTATGGTATCAAATTACAAGCCAAGCAGATCATAAAACAGGTGTACAGAATCAGATTTTAACAAGCGTCTGATGTGGCATTAAATTAAAAACACGCCCACTCACAATAATTTTTTTTATATCCAAATGGCAACATTTAATTGTTCAATTTTTTTCCCGACTCTCTCGGGATGTCAAACAAAAAATTTAAAGATATATAAAAACCAGAGGTTAATAGCATTTAATTACATTGATTTATTTTTGCGGCCAGCGATGGTTTCTCTTTAAAAGATTAACAAAACTTACAATATTTTTTGTAATAGCATCAGCAGCATTGAACTGATAATTAATGAGTCTTCTGCCAAGATGCTTCAAGGGCATTAATATAACATATACATATATCAAAATATTTCAAGTGTACTAAAAAGGGTCTTAAATTTCAAGGCCTAGAGAGGATTTTTTGTAGTGGAATTATTCCCTCTACCTTTATTTTGGATGCCGTTGCACATAGTGCACATTCATTCAATTTAAGAGTTTGAGTTTCTGCTGCTGCTGTTTGGTTTGTTGGTTACTTAGTGCCCGTCTGCCCGTCTGCCGTCTCGTCCCGTCTCCATTACCGTGAACATTACCTTGCATTACTGCACACACATCGTCATGTACTTAGCCGCTCCACATGCGAACCGGGAGCAGCATCTCGTCGGCACTAATCCCACCCAGCATCCATATCCGTCCCCCTGGTTGCCACTGCTGCTGCTGCTGCTGCGTGCCTTGTATTTTAATTAATATTTTCTGCGTTGCATTATCCATTCCGTAGCGTTTGCAGGAAAACAATTTGATGCGAACCTACACCCGGTTGGTAAAAAAAAAGCAGCAACAACAAAAAAGGAAGCTGCTGCTAAAGTTAAATTTTTTACAACAATGTGCGTTCCTTAATTGCAATTGTTCATTCGAGAAGTGAGCATTTCACGGGGGCTTACATCATCATCAGGTCGATGTGCCACAAAAATGAGAGAAAAAAAAAGAACGATTGCTCAATTATGCATTTTCATGTTTTATGGTTTCAGCTATAAAACTGAATTTTATGAAGACCTCAGCAGGAGGGAATTTTTGATTAGTTCGCAGAACAGGGCAAGAGCCCTTTTCAAATGAATTTTAGTGCTTTGCTAACGCTTTCAACTGCTTGATTTTTTTAGTGTATAAAACCTTTACAATTGCATTTAGTTTTTTTGTTGTTACCTTTTGATGTTTCCTGTCGAATTTTTAATAAAATGATTTGTGCATAGCAATGAATTTTGAAGTGTTTTCAGCAAAGAGATTAAAAGTGCCCTAATTTTTTGGAATTCAATCATTTTTTAGGAAATAAGTAGAGGCTTAAAAAATTTTTTTTTTACCTAAGATAAGTTTTTTTTTGGAAACTATCTATAATATAATTTTTTTTTATGAAAATAAACTTACTTTACTTATAATTTTTAATAGGGGAAATTAAATTTTAATTAAATAAAATAAAAAAATTTTAATTCGATAACTTCAAAATTTACAGCACACTTTTTGACACTTTTTTTTTTTTGGATTTCAATCAATGTTCAATCATTAGTATTATTCAGTTCCATTGTTACAATATACAACTATTTGCTCCCGTTTTATGTTTTAAGAGCCATGTTTGACGTGTCAGCTTGGGGACCTCTTGCCACCTCCCCAAAGATCCTAAAAAATAGTTCTATTTGAGTTTGGAAACCTAAAAATGCTGATTTATTTGATGCGAACGTGTGTGCAAGGGTCTCCATGGCAGCCAGAGAGACAGCTGTAAATGTCGAACGAGACCTTTGACACGCAGACCCGGACACGACCCCACATTTTCTGTACTTCAAGAAAGCAAAAAAAAAAAAAATACAAAAAACAATGGACAGCAGACCGTAGGAAGCGTGAAATATGAAATGGGTAATGGGTAATGGTCACAGGGTTTTGGGTGTCGCCAGAATCTGAGTGGAGAGGCTTCGCCTTCGTCTTGGACTGCGCCTGCGGCATCGATTGTCACGTTTGCAACAAATGGCGCATGGAACGCAAAGTGCAAATGTAATTCGAGTATTTTACTTAATTTCATGTTACGTGCACAATCGGCCAAATCGCAAAAGCAGAAAGCACAAGCAGAAGCTGAAGCTGAAGCAAAAACCTTTTGGCTCAAACTCCAATTCCCGTGGCAGCTCTTTTTCGCTTTTGACACTGTCATGGCCAAGGATTGCAATTGGAAAGTGCCAGCCGGAAAATGGCAGCCTGCCTGGCAGCAACCTGGCACTTGCATTTCGCCGGCGGCAACACCTTCTCCTATTCGGCGGCAAACGCATTTATTAGCATTTTTATATGACATCAAAATTTATTTGACAATTTTTCGAGTTTCGCTAAAGGCGAGAGTTTTAATTAAGCTTGAGAATAGAGAGGTGAGTTTGTTCTGTATTTTTTTTTTTTTTGTTATTTTGTGAGAGTGCTGCTGCTGGGATTAAGCTCGGGGGAGTGGAGGTGGCAAGAAAACTTTTATAATTTTACTTAGCTCACTTTTTGTGGCTGGCAAGATGGCTCTGGCACTGGCTCTCTATCCTTTGTTGTCGCCCGTCGTCGCCCAGGAAAGTTGCATTCAAAATTGCAATTTTATATGCGCAACGAAAAATGTCCCTCCTCCTCAAGTTTCGAAACAATTTTCGACAGCCTTGACGGATCATCGAATGGATAAGTCCACAGTTGGAGGAGGAGGAGGAGGAGAAGGCGGTGGTGGTGGCTAAGGAAGAGGATTTTGTGACAATATAATACCCCCCCGGGCAGGGAATTTCAAAGTGCAATTAGGAGTTTCAATTGTTTTAAATATTCCAAGGAATCGATTAAGCGGCAAATCAATTTTACAGGAAAACTTAAGAGAAAAAGAAAATCTGAAAAACAAGAAAAGAAAGTCTCTATCCTAAAAGTTTGCCATTGAATCGAAAATCAATCATAATCGAATAATAAAATATATTATTTTCAGGCCAAAAAGCAGGCCATGTCAGCCTCTACTTTTACTAGTTTCGCAAAACCTAATCATTTTCTAGTTAAAAAAATCTTTCTACAAAAATGTGTGACTTTGTATTCAAGATTCTAATTGTGGGTGACATGGGTGTGGGCAAGTCCTCTCTCTTTGACCGCTACTTGGAGGATCGTTTCAGTCGCATTTATTGCTCCACCGTGGGCATTGAGTTCAGTGTCTCCCACTTGGAGGTGGCTGGCAAGAAGGTTCATCTACAAATCTCTGATGCCCCCGGCGAGGAACGTTACCATGACATGCTCACACATTATTATCGCAACTCGCATGGCGTAATCATCGTGTACGACACCACGTCTCTTGGTAGCTTCCGCAATGTAGGCAACTGGCTAAAGGAACTGGGGGAATACTGCTCGAAGGGGGTTAACCTGATGCTGGTGGGCACTAAAAGTGACGAGCTGGAAAAGCGCCAGGTGACCCAGCAGAAGGCAGCCAGGTATACGGAGCTCTATGGCCTCTCCTTCTACGAGGCATCGGCCAAGAGTGGTGATAATGTGAAGAATATCTTTGAATCCTTGGCCAGGGAGTGTTATAACCGAAAAGTGCTTCAGCTTGTACCTTTACCTTTAAGACCAATTAAAGATGAAGAGGGAAAGAAGAGTCAGGATCAGTAGGATTTCTATTTTTTGAATATTTTTATAATTATTGTTTTATTTTTAGCCTTTTTAATAAAGTAAAGCCTTGAATACCTATATAAATAAGCTTACCAAGTAGTTTTCCCAACTATTTAGCTCTTTGGTTATTATTTAATACTTGTGCCAATGACCTATTGCCTTATCCTTTTGCCACGATTAATGTTTATCAATTATTCTACTCATTATGCCAACAATCCTGCTGCATCGGCAGTGATTTATTCATTTGCACACAGGCAGAGCAGCGTCGACAGGAGCATTGTCAACGCCAATGATTTCATATACATAGTAAATATATCATTTCATGGAATAGAGCAGACAAAACAAAGGATTAAATCTGTTATTACCATGTAAAATTGATTGGTATTTGAGAAATAGAAGCATCATCAATTTAGTTGCCACAAATTTGCTAATAATTTTATATAATAATCTTAAATAGGCTTTGCTGGAAAATACCTTCATTATCACCAGAAAAACAGCTTATAGATTAGCTTCAACAAAAAATATATGTATTTATCAATTGTTGCCCCCAATAAAAACATATGTTGTGTTACACAAAAAGTGCATTGAAATGTAAACAGGTGCTCAATTATTTGTGACATTCGGGCATTAACCATTTCGTTGCAATATGTATTTGCTTTCTGCTTTTACTATTACAATATTTTGTGACACACATGTCCATTACGTGTTTTTATTTATGTTGCTCTTATTTTTATGTTACGCTCAACTTGTTAGGGAAGAGGAATTAAATTCCTTGACAGTGTAGGGCATTATTCTCGGATTAAGGCATATATACATACATATATTTTACAAAGGCAAAGTGTAGTGTAGAGGGTAGGGGAAAGTCAAACAGGGCTCTTGTTTTGTTTACAAAATAAAAAAAGAAACGAAAATGAGAGGAACATTTCATTTGCCACGCTTGCGACTGGGGAATTTTTGAAATTAAGCCAGCCAGCAACAAGGCCCCTCGTCTCTAATTGTTTTTTAAACACATCTCGCGTACCGTACCCCTACCTCCCCCTCACCCCCACTCTATTCCAAGCAATAAACAGGGCTCCGAGGCGGCGTCGGTGGCCACGGCGGCTTTTGCTATCAAACAAGGAACTTGGAATGCCAGCGACGACGACGAGCACAACTTCAAAAACTGCCAGCAAAAATCAGTGAAAGCACTGAGCCTGAGCCTAAGCCTGTGAGCCACCCTCCGGCTCGAAAATGGGGCGTTTGAGAATGAGCGCACAAGTGTCATCATACAGACGGATATACACACACACACACACACACATATGTATGCATATGCATACTTGAGCTTGAGATTTACCTTTAAGTGAGCAGCTTTTAACACTTTTACTTTTAGCAGCAAGCAGCAAGCAAGCAGCAGGAGCCACGGGGACGACGGCAACTCATTTAATTTGACGTCCTCACCTCCCCATGCCCCATTAAGCCGCCCTCACTATGCCACCTCCACCCACAGCCACCCACTAGCCTAATTGTCGTCTATCTCAAGGCGACTAATACCAGGTTTATGCGGTGCCAAGTTTGGGAAAATCTTTATGACTTTGGTTTTAATT
>JAEIIJ010005987.1:0-12311 GCA_018904815.1 Drosophila ogumai
AATTGACCAGATAATGTAATTTTAAATCAATGATATAATATTTATTTTAATACAGTCTCCATTTTTTTCTGTGCAGATAGGAATCGTGCTAAAATTAACAGAAACTTTAGGAATTTGTAACGCCTATTTGCCATTATTTTTTACTATTTATATTTAAAAACACTTGAAAGAAGAGATTTTTAATGGAAGTAAGCCATACCCTTTATATTATTACAGTTTATATTTCTACTAATTTTAAAAGTCATTCGAAATATTTTTGATATTTCTAACAATTTCAGTTGATATTTCTACTGATTTTAACAGTCATTTGAGTACTAAGAAATATTTTTTTAATTAACTCAAAAGCCACAGTAAATAAGTACACTTTTGTTTAATGACAGATTTTACAACATTTTTGTTTGATTTTCTGTAGAACGTGACAAAGGTAAGGTCTTGAAATAATATTTAAAATTTAGTCACAAGCAAAATAAACCTTTTATAACAAATGGTGTGCCATCTGATGATAGTCTTATTTATCTTATAGTATGAAAAAACAAGTCTTTACTTTATGGAATGTCTAACTGATGACTGCACTTTATTTTCCATAATTTTCACCTGTTCCTATGGCTATATAAATGCATAGACGTAGTAAGTGAGCATAGCAAATGTAATCATAGCGTTGAGGAGGCCGCACTTGTCGGGCTACTGAACCCGCCAAGAACTGGGCTCTGTAACGAACACAATCAGCAGTAATTAATTTTTGCAGCCGTTAAGTCTGGGAGAGATTTACACACACGACACACCGGACTGGGCAGCTGAGGCTATTTTTTCCTCTCGCACTTTTTTTTGCGCACTTTGCATTTTTGCAGTTTGTGACATTCCCCGGCTTTTGTCACGTCATTTTCACAGGGTTTTTTTTGTACGATTTTTTTATAGGTTTTTTGTTATGAGTTAGTGTTGAGGGGTGTTGCCTGAGAGGTGCCAAAAGGGGTTATTCAATTTCCGTTGACGCCCCTCTGAAAGACTTGCAAACCACTCCCCGAGCACTTGTATCAGTCTTTATATAAGAACCTTTACAGACACTAAGTCTCATGGTGCATTTGTAATCTTGAGATTTAATGCTTTTTGATTACTGCTGACTTACCTTGGAACAATAAATATATATATAGGGTTATTTACAGGTATATCAGCTAATACTTGTAACCTTACCCAACAGGCTTGACAACAGTCAATAAATGTTTGCTTCCCGCCAAAGGTTCTTATAAGTTATTAAAGCTGATAAGTCCGGAACAAGGTTCACAGAGGATGTGGGATCTATAAACTTTAATTACCAAAGTAGTAGTACCTTAAATATTAAATCAACAAGCTTTAACATAAGTTTAACTCATAATAAATGATATTATATAGTTGCAATGACATAACTTTATAAAAAAGCAAAATAGCCATAAAACTCTTTTATAATTTCTGCTACTACCTAGCTCTTGACATTTTGTCCGGCAGTTGCGTGACAGATCAATTAATTATCGCCTAATTGAAGGCTATAAATTAGGCTTGAGATGGCGATGGAAACTGTATAAAACTATAAATTTGCATCTGCCGATGGCAGGACTATTGACAGCTGCTTTTCCGTTTGCACCTCGAATTGAGTTTTAGGGAAGGGCGCATTTTCGCAAAATGTTGGCGTGTTTATTACCTCATCACGTACCGCTTAAAACGCACAGGCAGCAGCGCGTGGAGCTCAGGTTACCACCTGAGCGATATAACGCACAACCTGAGCTGTAAAACTGGACGGAGGTAGGTCGTCGAGAGGTGCCACGCGCCTTGCGCCAGCTGCAATCCAAATGATTGATATTGGGCGAGCTGGATCGTCAGCCTATAGATGCACAGGAAGAAAATGTTGGAAGGTTTCTAAAAATATTTTAAATTTAATGTTCTTAGTTGGAGACAGTTTTGTAATAGGAGAAAATATTTATAAGGTGGCTTATTTGTGCTTAAAATATTTCAAAAAATATTCCCAATGAAATGAAAGGCACTTCTTTTATTTATTAATGTATAAATCTTTAAAAAATAATAATTAATGATATATCTTTATAGTTTATTTATTTAGATTTTTTTTTAACTTTCGGGAGATAAGTTATTTTATTAACTTTATTAATCTCTAAATAGCCTTCGAAATATCTGTTGATTTGTTTATTTTTCTATTCAACCAATTTGTAAGCCTCAAAGAAGACCCATTTTTTCCCCCAGTGTAGCATTGCCCAACTGCGCTTTCAATATATATTTACATATATATACTATATCCTAAGGCCTCTAAACAGCCTCAAGTGACCATTAGATGGCTGGACTGTGGGCAGTGATCTCTTTTTAGCTCCAGTTCTTTGGCGACGTCTGGTCGGCGGCGGCATTCCTTCTCAAGCCCAAGCACGGCGGCGTTCTCCATTCCATTCCAAATCCAAGCCAATCCAGATTTCAGCCCAGCCCCCTCTCAAAAGTTCCCCATATCCAATTGAAAAAATGGCGCTGTCCAAGTCGAGATGTAACCATTTAGCAATTGCTTCTCGCGCATTCGAATGCACTTGATCTATTGATCTTCGTGTTCGTTTCGCCAAATCCGCGTAGCACAGTGGTTGTGTTAGAAGGTAGTACAGTGGTTATTAGAGGATATAATATATATTTTCTAAAAAAATATAGTTTTATGTTCAAGAAAATAAATAATTAAATAGATTTTAATTTGCATATTTGTAAAGCTATAAGTGGTAGCCACGACTTATTGACATTAGGTTCAGTTAAAGAATTCTCTGCTTAGACACAATTTTTTATTTTAAATGCTTCTAAATTTGTTTTAAATTTGAACCATTTCCTAAACAATCGATATGACCATATTAAATATTATTTATTACTTTTATAAAATGAGTTTCATTTATTTTTTCACTATCTCAAATGCGTTTTTATCGAATTAGTGGCTTTCCCTGTCCCAAAATATTGCCTAATTCAATGACTCAACTATATATACATATGTCTGATATGAATGTATATATTATATATTCAGTCTTATCGATGCCTAACCCTCGACTATGTCTTTGTCGTTATCCCCGACTTGAAAGTCGCCCACAAGCTCATGTTTTATCTTGGCAAAACTTTTCCAAATGGCACACTGAACACCGCACACCTCACAAATTGGCAACCACTGTGCCGGGGCCAAGTTTCGTTACCTGTTTGCCTTGCAGTTCAATGCACTGGCGGCCAACCAGTTCAAAATTATGACAGCTGCTGGAGAGGGGGGATCGAGGAGGCAGGAGGTGGGAAGGAGCTGCAGCCGCAGCCGAAGCTGGAGCCGGAGCCGGAGTCTGCCTTATTTGTAAACAATTGTGGGCCGTCTCTCTAACTGTTATTGCTGGCCAATAGGCCGCCTTTCAAGAGACGAGCACTGAAAGAAATAAAAGGAGTTTAAGTGATGTCATATGCCAACAAAAGAAAAGAGATTATAGAATTCCATTGGAGGGAACTGGGAGGAAGTTAATCATATTAAATTAAATCAATCTTCATTAATTATACTTAATAACCCCGTCTAATCCCTGTCTAAATCTTAATGCCTCCTTTACAGGGACACTCTGTTCCGCATGTCTTTCGATCTGGAGCCACTGGAGCGGGCCAGCTGGGGGGCCACGCCGTCGGAGATTGCCATGTGCCAGGCAAAAGGCCAGTCGGAGCGATGGTGTCGCAACTATGTGCGCGTGCTCCACAGCTACGGTGAGAACCAGCTGTACGCGTGTGGGACGAACGCCTTCCAGCCGAGCTGCTCGTGGCGCCAGGTGAGTGGTCGTCGTCGTAGTCCAAGTCGCCAAACTGACGCGCCATTTACCCCTTCCCCCTTTGCAGATGGAGAACCTCAACATCACTGGTGTGGACAGCGGAGTGGTCAAGTGCCCCTTCCATCCGCAGGCGAACAGCACCAGTCTGCTCCAG
This sequence comes from Drosophila ogumai, assembly GCA_018904815.1. Taxonomy (NCBI): domain Eukaryota; kingdom Metazoa; phylum Arthropoda; class Insecta; order Diptera; family Drosophilidae; genus Drosophila; species Drosophila ogumai. The sequence continues at coordinate 3,946 of JAEIIJ010005987.1, forward strand.
TCGAATGGACAATTGTTTGTAGGCACCGCCACGGATTTCTCGGGAAGCGATGTGGCGATCCTGCGAACGGGAGTGCAATCCAATGAGGTGGGTAAAGGGGGGATATATCTGCGGCTCACATGGCGTATGAGTAATTTTTTGTTTATTTAAAATATATATTTAGGTTTTATTAAGGTTGCTTAATGGTTATTTAATTTCTTGATTTTATTAAACATTTTTCTTTTATGTTTTATTTCTTCGTTATTCATTTTTTTTTGCTAGGCACACCATGCGTATAAGTAATTTTTTCGCGTTTAATATATTTATTGAGGTTTTTTATGGTTACCTATTTAATTTTTATTTTATTGTTATTTAATTTCCTGATTTTATTACATTTTCCTTAATATCACTTGACTTTAATTTGCTCAGTTATAGGCGCATTTATTTTAGCTTGGCACACCTTGCGTATGAGTAATTTATTTACTTTAAACAAGCCTTCAATCTCATTTTGTGGACTTTTATCTATTTAAAACAACTGTATTTTATTTTAAACTGATTTTAGCTATTTTATTTAATGAGGTATTTAATTATTTATTAAAATTAGACATTCTAAATTTTTTTAAAATTTTATTTTCAGCGTTTCCTCCGCACCAAGCAATACAACAATAACTGGCTGAGTGGAGCCCAATTTGTGGGAAGCTTTGAGGCAGGCAACTTTGTTTATTTTTTGCTTCGCGAATCAGCAGCCGAACATATGAGCTGTGGCAAGGTGAGCTTATTAACTCCTTTATATTTATATATATATTATATATAATTATCCCTTCCCCAGGTTATATATTCCAGAATAGCTCGAGTCTGCAAGAATGATGCTGGCGGCGGCAGGCTGTTGAAAGAAAACTGGACATCCTTTTTGAAGGCTCGCTTGAACTGCTCGCTGCCCGGGGAATATCCCTACTATTTCGATGAGATCCAGGGCATGTCTTATGCCGAATCCGAGTCCATTCTATATGCCACCTTTAGGACTTCAGGGTAGGTTTAAGCAATTATTTCTTAAATTAATATTATTAATCCTTTAAATTATTCCCCCCAGATCCAGCATCTTTGGCTCTGCAGTCTGTGCCTACAACCTCAGCGCCATCAACGAAGCCTTCGACGGACCCTTCCGGCACCAGGAGCATGCGGATGCCGCCTGGCAAACGGTGGACACCAACCAGAGGAGTCAGTTCCAGTGTGCCAGCGGTTCAACCAGCTTTGGCCACTGGCTGGAGAGTTCCCGCTACCAGCTGATGGACAAGTCAGTTCAGCCCATTGGCGCCCAGCCTTTGTATCACTCCAAGCTGGAACAGTTTGGTTGCCTGGCCTTGGACATTATCCACACAAAGACAGAGCAAGTGCATGTACTGTTTGTGGCCAGTAGTGGTAATCACATCAAGAAGTTATCGGTGAAGTATGGCGGAGGCGAGGCTCAAACCTGTCTGGTGGAGCTGTGGCAGGCAGATGACACTGGAAGCAGTTCGCTCTTAAATATGGCTTACCTTAAGGTTAGCGATTCACTCTATCTTGGCACTGACCTAGCCCTCACCCGGATACCCGCCCAGCACTGCAGCCGGCATGTCTCCCAGTCGAGCTGCCTGAACGCCATGGATCCTTATTGCGGCTGGAACGAGTTGGTAGAGCGCTGTATGCCTCAGCCACTGGACTCCTCGGTGTGGCAGCACTGGCACCAGGCACCGCAGCTCACCTGCCCGGTGCTAAATGCCCCCATCGATGGCGGCTGGTCCACCTGGAGCCCTTGGGCAGTGTGCCAGCAGCATGAGCAGCCGGACAGCAACTGTCAGTGCCGCCAGCGGAGTTGCAACAATCCTCAGCCGCAGCACGGAGGCTCTACTTGCGAAGGCATCAGCACCCAGGTGACCAATTGCACTCAACATGGCGGCTGGACGGAGTGGTCGGCCTGGTCGCCCTGCTCTCAAACCTGCGGCATTGCCGTAAAAATCCGACGACGTTCTTGCGGCAATCCTAAGCCAGCTTATGGCGGACGCACTTGCGTGGGTTCGGAACAGTCGGAGATTTACTGCCGCCACCTTCCTCCCTGTCCGGTGGCCAAGCCACAGTCCGTGGACGGCGGCTGGGGTCCGTGGGGCGAGTGGAGCGAGTGCAGTGCCCAGTGTGGTGGTGGCTTCCGGATGCGACGTCGCGAGTGCAACGATCCGGCTCCCCTCAATGGCGGCATGGAATGTCCAGGCTGTCGGCTTGACTACGAGGAGTGCAACATGCAGAGCTGCCAGGAGGTGCGCAAACTCAGTGCCTGGACTCCTTGGCTAACGGCAGCGGGCAGTGGAAACTCGAGTGAGCCACATTTGGAGAGAAGGTACAGGTATGCCTGCCGGGCCACCAGCCCGGATGCCAGCTCTGTGAGAATTAGTCTGGCCAAGGAGGAGTCGAGAAGCTGTCATGCCGATGGAAGCTGTCAGCGACAGGGTGACCATGAATCTACGGACTCAGCGGATTTGGCAGACTGGTCACCATGCAGTGTGAGTTGTGGTGGTGGAACCCAGCACCGGCAACGAGGACGCGGCACTCAGAGTCGCGTGTGTAACCTCCAGGCCTGTCCCACGGATGACCAACTGACGGGCAATGCCATAGACAATGAGCTGGAGCATGGGGAGTGGGGCTGCTGGTCAGAGTGGTCTGCCTGCTCGGTGACTTGCGGTCTGGGTTTGCGCCGGCGCACAAGACGCTGCCTTGGAGGGCATGAAAGGATGTGCCAGGGACGCGCTTTGGAAGAGCAAAAGTGTGAAATGGTGCCATGTGAAGGTGGGTTTGTTGAAGTCGTTGAACTTGCTTCAGTACTAAATTCTTTTTGTCTTCTTAGATTTCCTGGGCTGGAGTTCTTGGAGCGAGTGGTCTAGCTGCTCTAGCGATGGCATACGCCTGAGGCATCGTCGCTGTCTCATGGAACAGCCCAATTCGCAGGAGTGCCGCGGGGCAGAGTTCGAGAAGACCGCCTGTGTGCCCAACGAATGCGGGGGTAAGCGTAGAATTATTTTAAATAATTTATTAAAATATTAATCTATATATTAAATCCTTACAGATGTCCAGTCTGCCTCCACGGCCACTGTGCCTATTGTTATAGGAGTTTGCCTGCTGATAACTGTGGCCTGTTGCCTGGCCACCTATAGATTCACCAAGCAGCGTTTTCTGCTCAGCGCTGAGGAGGCTCTCAACAAGACCACCACAACTACAGCCAGCTTTGACACTTATCCCAATCAATATTCCAGCCTGCCCACCAAAGATGTGAGTTCTCTTTACCTAAATTCCCCCGAAATTATATTAATAAATATATATTTATACCCCTAGTACTACGACCAGCGACCGAAGCGCCAGTCCAGCTTCCGCATGCCCGCAAAGACGAGCAATCTGGGCAATGGCAATGGCACCCTCAATCGCAACAACATGCATCACAACAACACTCCCAAGGTCCTGGCCAAGACCTACAATGACTGCGAGACGGGAACGCTGAAAAGACAGTCGGCTTTGAACAATTGCCGGAGCAACATTGACGATGAAAAGTTCTAGATCCGGCTGTAGCCTGTCTCCTCTAGTGCCATGGAAATATTAGAACGATATATATATTTGATTTTTTTTTGCGCCGAATCGATGCAGAAGCAAAAAGTTCCTTGAATGACTCACATTGAGTCGTTTTAGTTAAGCTAATTGAGGTAGTTATGGACCTAAGTAGTTTCGATTAAGTTAGTTAAAGTCTAAAGTTAAGAAAAGAAAGTATTTTAGGGGATTTTCTATTTGAAAGATTTCAAAATTTCAATAAAATTCATTCTGTTTCTGCATTAAATTTTGTAGATATGAGTCACTTCAAATTGTTGTACAAATCGTTTAAGTTTAAAATAATAATAAAAGCGAGACTGAACGTTAATAATTGTTTAGATACGAAAAAAAAATGTGCTAAATTTCCCAAAATTAATGCCATGCAGCGAAATATTCAACAATATTTAATTATGTTTAATTATTCGCATTAGCTTAACTTTAATTTATCGTAGTTTATAGAGTCCGAGCTGACGTAGTCGAGATAGAGCCTAAGATACGTAAACAACGAGAAAATAAAGCGAGTTTTACTAACCAAAATGTATGAAAAATTAATTTTAAATATGATGTTTTTGGGACCCATAAAAGTTTTAAATTGCATTACTCAGTCAAAGAAGCATCCTATTGAATTCTGAAAACTGTCATATGCTAGATTTTTCTAGGTTAACAAATCCGCTTACAGAATTTAATTGTTAAAGACATCAACATTTTTGTGCATTTTTTGAAAATTTTAATGAGGGACCCCTTATCAAATTATGAAAATATGGAAAAATTTGGTTTTCTGTTTTCTTTTCCGGGCATAGCTAGAAATACGCTCCTGTTAGTGCTGATCAAGAATATATATGATTTATGGGCTTGGAAATGAATGCTTTACTAAATAAAATCATAATATTTTTCAAGATGACTGGAAATACTTGAATTCTTTAATGGTTTTTTTATATGAAAGCTTGTGTAGGTTAACAAATCTGCATATTGAATTTTAAGTTTAAAAACGGAGTAAATTTCTGGCCATTTTTTTAATTTGAACAAAAGGATCTTCACTGTAAAATAACGTGGTTTTTATTAATTTCAGTAAATTTTAGACTGAATTTTTTACTGAAATAAAAAAAAAAAAACAATTTTTATAGCTCCTAAAATTTGTATAGCAAGTGAAGCTAAAGATTAGTACAAGATCCACATGCCAATTTATAAACCTTCGATCAGCTGGGTTTATAACCGAACTTTATGGTTACCATTTCAAAGGTTTATAAAGGAACTTATTTCGATTTCTGTAATTTAAAAAATAATAAAATTAATTATATTATTTAATAAATATTTTTTAATTATATTACTATTGATTTATATACAAACAATTTTAGTACACGATCAACTAGCTAATACACACACCATTTTATCAGCTCACCACTCAGAAGCTGTAGTTTTCAAAGCCAACACCATACACATTTTAAACGGCGCCACAGTACCTAAGAAACAAATGTAAAAAATAATTAAATAATAATAATAATTAAATTATAATTTTCTTCTTATTTTTTGTATCATAAAAATTACCAACTATTTTTCTTTGGTCCTTTGATCCTCTTTAGGCTCGAAAGCCCTATTTTTCAACTCTATCTTCCTGGCAAGCACGGGCCTTAAACCTCTTTTGGGCCAACCGAAGCTTGCCCCTTATGATCTTATTTGATCTTACAGGGAAGAACCGTGCACGCTGGCGGGTGGACATCTCTTGCCAGCAACGCCTAGCTTCAAAAGCTATTCTTTCAGTGTATGCTCCAAAGAAATTGAAAAAGGCTTCAGGGTTGCGAACGCTAAGTCCTAGAGAGGGGTGTCCTTTTACTTGCTTTTCTGTGCAGCTCTGGCCAAGATTGTTTGTCTTTTAATGAGAAAGAGGGAACAGAATTAAAAATTGGTATCGATGGATATTAGTTAGAAAATAATACCTCTTCAGAGGAAACCATAAGCTTATAGGAGCTATGCCCCTCACAATTGTAAAATGAGAAGGTAGTCATAATTTTAATATTAATTTTGTTGAAAACTACAATATCTAAAAACCAAAGATTTATTTAAATACTATACAATTTTCTTTAGAAAACTAGTAAATTAAGCCATTAGAGCAACTTTGAAAATTTGAATACAAACTCATCGACACCTTGTTGATTTTAATTCAAACAATTCATTTTTCTTAAAAACGAATTTTTCTACTTAAATTTTCTCTTATATATATTGCAAATACGAATAGTTTACCTTAATACTTTAAATATATATTACAAATATTTAATCTTAAGCCACGATATTACATTTCCAACTTTCCCTAATTTATTTCAATGGGTTTAACAAACAATCAACTGCCATGACTCTGGCCTAGACTCCCGAAATTTATGTGAGGTTCCCACAATAATTTATCAAAGCGACAACCAACCGGCAATTGAACATGAAGTGATCTCGCTGCTGTATGCCGAGTACTGCCTAAATGATCCTCCAAGATTAAGGGGATTCCGGGCGCAGGCGCACCATCAGAAGTCATCATCAGGAAGGTGTCACAAATCATTCACACACGACAGGGGGAAATTCGGTGGGGAAAATGAGTGTGGAAGTGATATTAAAGCGGCCAAAGATAAATACGGGGAAGCGGGTGGCCAGGGAAATTGAAACAGTTGCTTGGAAAAATCAACCGAAGGCCCGAGGACGAGCACTTCCAGCGAAGCGTTCATCCATCGTGTAATACAATCCGTGCGTAACTATAACTACTTAGTACACGCATGTATCTTGTAGCTTCGATCCGTGAGGTGAACAAACTCTGCGCTGCGCTTGCGCCTGAGCCTCGTATCTGCGCTTCGCGGGAAGTGTGTCCTCCTGTTGCTGTCATCCAATTTCAAAACATGAAAAATTAGTCCATTTCCGTTGCCTAGATGCCGGCTCCATGTGCTCACCTCGCCTCATCCTTGGCCCCGCGGGTTGAATGAACTGCAATTGTATCCAGATTCAGTCCTGCTCGGCAGACTTGTTGCCGCATTGCGACATATTATCCCACCACCACCTTGGGTGCGTTGAACTCGGGCTTAGGATAGTTCGTTGGGGTTGCGGTTGCAGTGGTTTTGGGATGGTACAGTCATCGGGAGGATAAGGGACCCGGGATGACAATTTTAAAGATAGCTGAAGGTAAATTATTAATTATAATGGGAGAATTGATATCCATTTAATTATTGTTTGTAATTTATGCTTCAATTAGGCAATCTTTTAATAAATATTATTTTTAAATTTCTGCCACATAGTCCTCTCTTTTTTTTTTGTGATATAAAAAATGATAAACAATTTCCATATCTATAAGTTTTATAAATTTCTTGATAGTTTCATGAACTGCTAAGCTTGCTACCTATATTTTAATATACTCGTATATATCCTCAATTTATTGTTAAAATGGTTTTGCAAAATTTTAAAAGTTTTAGAAAATTAACACAAGAATGTGTCCTTTAGTTTATTTGTGGTTTCTCCCCCTAAGGCTGATATTTAGCTTAAATTTCTGGAACCCCTTTCTTTCTAGGATACTTTGAAATTTTCGCTCTCCTTCTTAGGCAGCGAGTGAAGTCCGAGAGCGGAGATTGCACTGCAATTAAATGGCAACCAAGCAAGCGACACTCTGGTTCCGCCATCAACCCGCTACCCTCCTCCTCCTTCTCTGCCTTCTCCTCCTTCGCCTCCGCCTGCTCCACCTCCGCTCCGATTGCTCCACATCTTGGGGCGCATATCCCATTAGAAACCGAGCACGCTTCGCGGGGTGCAACGAAAACAGACGCAGCGTCTGCTCCAGAGGATCAGTGGTGCCAAGCTGAATTCATAGGAAATTTAGTAGAAGAAATATAGATAAAAAATTAAATAAAAATATTTAATGTTTTAATATACAAGAACAAAAATTAAATTTAAATATAAATTATTAAGTAACTTATCAGATGCTTAGTAATATTTTAAATTGAATGACAATTAACTTATCTGATACTTAGCAACTTTAAAAATATATTAGAAGCCTTTAAATATTTTTTATAATATAATATATTTCTGTCAAAGAAAAATACATTTAAAAATACATTTTTTAATGAATTCTTTTGTAAATTTCTTTAAATTTCCTAAGCTAAAAATTAGCTAAACCAACATTTGTGCTGGAAAAAAAAACGGAATCTAACGAAAGTGATGGACCGGCGCTGACTGCACGTTCTTCCCGCGACTATTTTTAGCGCCGCCTCTGGGCCTCTCTCCGTCTAGTTAGCACCGGGGCATAGATACACGTACTCGTAGATACACGTACTCTTACATCCGTGCGCACGGATGTATCTGCATCTTCGCCTCCTGTTGCTGAGGGCGGCTGCGGCTGCGCTGCCCTACCGCCGCTGCTGCAACTGCTGCCTCTGATATTCATCCGTCGGATGCAGTTGCCGCCAGCTCGGCGATCCGCTCGTCTCAATTGCATTCCAGCGCGCGTTCGGTGCGGATACGGTTACGTTTACGGCGGATAAAAGATACGGATGCAGCATTAGCGCGAGGCGAATTGATTGCCACATTGGATTATCAGTGATAGAAAAGTGAAAGGAAAGAACTGAGGCAATGCACACTCGATAAACTTGCCCCGTAATTGAGAAAAGTTCCTAAATAATTATTAAAACAAATACAGATTGTGATCCAGATTGGATTTGTGATTGTGAATTTGTGAAAACTGTAACTCCGTAAGCGTTCCAAAAATTAAAATAAACAAGAAAGGAAGCTAACTTCGGCACACCGAAGTTTGTATACCCTTG
>JAEIIJ010006018.1:0-26210 GCA_018904815.1 Drosophila ogumai
GACAACGACTTTTTCGATTTTTGCAACGGCTTTTGTTCGAGAGGCGCTACTGTGCGTCGGCATTTGGCGGGGGCAATTGTTGCATGTCGATGGATGTATGTGTGTGGGTGTGTGTACGAGTATGTGTTTGTGACCGCTTAACTGTAAACGAGGAAATAACTCAGGCAGCCACAGGAAACCCCAACAATGAAAACGGGAAAATCCGAGGAAAAAACGAGTAGCGTTGGTATTTTCAAGAGGAAATCAAATATTTTGCAGTCCCGGTTTAGCGACTATGAAGCGAAAAAGGATTTTAACCAGAAAATGTACTGAACTGGATTGTGATTTTCCAATGAAAAATCCAAGAAAATAATTGAAATGGCAATGGTTTGATGAGAGTGTTGTTTTGAACTCATTTAGTTTTCAGCAGTCAGCTGAAAATAATTCTAAATTAAACTTTACACAACTAGAAGAATTTAGTAATATTTCAATTTCTGTAAAACCTTAATAATTCCAAATAAAATAAATTAAACGAAAACTTGAGTTTAATTTCTTCCCCCATAAATTATTTACATCTTTTAACTGTCTGAAACTCTTGTAAATATTACACAAATACTATCATGAAATGGCCAGTCAGATCCTGGACATTTCTTGCCCATGCATTTATTTATTCATTCATGGATTCCCTTCAACACATTTCTCTGCTATTGTCGACCAATTCGGGGCAAACTCTGCCCCGCGGCCTGTCGGAAACTGGTGAGGACAATAAATCAAGCTTTGATTGCTTTTATCGACAGAAGAGCCACACAAACACGGGCGGGGGCACGGGACCGAAAAGAAATACTAAATCACTTTGTGCGCTATGAAGAGTGAGTATGGTCAAAAGCAACAAATAATACTTTCCAATGGCAGAAGTACTCGCTCACACACAGATACATGCGGTGGCATTGAAAAATTGTTGCGAATTCGAGGGGAATCGAGAAAGGAAATTGTCAAGGCGTGTGCGAGCTGCGACTAAAATGTTCTTACATCCATTACGTATACGCAGCGTGGAGAAGCGCCAGAACGGAGAGAGAGGCGAAATCAAATATCAAATAATTGTTGGCCATTTTGAATGGCTGCCAAAAAAGCAGCGTTGGCCATTTGTTGTTTGCACACAGACAAAGAAACACACAGAGTAAAAACCCGTCTAGGAATTAAATTGCACAATTAATGAATTCTCTGCGCTGGCTGTGAAATGCAATCTCCGGACCATTTGTTTTAGTTAATTTGGCAACTTTTCGGGGCCAACCCTTGTCATTGGTCTCCCGTATTAGCCCCGACCATTAATCAAAGGCTTATTTGAAGGCCAACAGAGAAAAAGAGCGATCCTTATTGGCATGTTACTTACGGCCACTACTCATTCAGCTCTCTTCCATGATTGATGCAGCCATGTCATTCACGGGCTTCAATCGCCCGGGCAAAGCACTCTTTTCGCTCGGGCACGTTTCGCCAAGAAAGTGTCCAGACAGCCAAAGCCTCGAGAATGTTGCTCTGGGGAGCATTAAAATTTTCTACGCCATTTGGCCGAACTGCCGGGACATCCTCCAGTTGGGGCGAAGTCCTTAACAGCGGCCAATAACCTTAACAGTTCAATGCTATCGGAGCGTAGATGATCCTGAAAACGGTGTAGAAGTTTTATTTGCATCATCTGGCTTAGGAGTATATCGTAAGAGGAACAAGGAATAAATAGCTTAAGGTATTATTAAGAAATCACAGAGTCTGTTATATTTGAAATATTTTGAAACCAAATGAAGACTAACGTAAAGATCTGTAATATATAACTCCTGTAAAAAATGTATGTGGTAAAAGATTAATTTTATAAAAAAAAAATCATTTTGTAATAATATAACACCACTACTTTGAAATGTTAAATAACTCTTAAAAATGAAGTCTACAAATATGTATATATCAATAATTTTCATCATGTCATCAGCTCAAAACTGAAAAATCTTAAATATAAGTCATAAAATATGATTCAGCACTTAAATTAATCTTAATAACAACATAATAAAACCGAAATAAAAAATTATGTTTACTTAGAAAGAAGAACATTAACTTATTACTAAAAATAAAGCAGACATCTGTCTAATCTTTCTATCGTATAATTACTCTTCCTCTTTAAGGCCGATAAGATGATTTTCTAACATTCCCATGGAAAACTTTAACATTATCTGGCCAACTTAAGAGATGCCAAAAGACAACTGCAGCATCAGTTTGCTGTTAAGCTAAAAAGAGAGAGTCGACCGACAAAGAGAAACAATAAATCTCTCTTAGAATAATAAAGTTTCTTTAGCTACTCTTACGTTTGGGTTTAACATTAACAGATTAGCGCTAGAAATCAGACTAAGCTTAGGTGATTTATTTAAAATAGGCCGCTTAATGGAAGAATGAACTGTCCGTTTCGTGACAGAAATAAGATTTAAAGGAAGAAATTGTATGGGAAAGGAATATATGTAAAGGAAATAGCAGAAAAAAGTGGAAAAGAAACCGAGAAACTTTGAAAACCCTCAGGCAAGGCTGCGAAATGAAATTGCCTCGGCCCAAAAGTCACAATCAATTTGGTTTTCTTTTTTTTTTCTTTTGAGAGGGGAAATCAAGAAACTGAAACTCACAATGCGGCGAAATAAAAATAAAAGGCCAAACAAATTGTGCATGAAATGCTTCCCAGGACTGGACGCTGCGCTATATATTTAAATGTTTGTATATATTCTAATATATATGTACACTGTGTGTATCCTTGAGTCATTTGAAATTTGCACAAATGAAAATTGTGGCAGTAAATTGAATTACCCAAAAAACAGCAGCAGCAACAACGCAGACTACCGCAGTGAAAACAGGACAATAAAAGCGACGGGAAAAAGAATAAAAGTTGAAAGGCCGAAACCGGCCTCCTGGCCCCCGACTCCCGTCTTTTTCTTCCTTTCCCCTCAGTCTCCTTTTTTTCTCCCTTCTAAAACAAATAACTTGGCCCCATCGACGTCAGCCAAAAGGAACAACTGGGGAAAAAGTGTGGAAAAACAACAGGAAGGATTTGACAGGATTTTGCGACTATACAATACCCGGTAATCCTATAAAGATATTTATTTATGCAAATATCATATATCTATATAATTTCATTGATTTATGAGGTCTTCAAATTTATTTTTCATGTACAAAGCTAATAAATAAAAGCAATATTTTATGCAAGGATATATATCTTTTACTTATAAATCTCTCAATATTTATTCTAAAAACATTTAGTTTTTAAGCTATTTCTTTACAAAAATACTAAACACCCTTGTTCATTGGTGAATACCGGGTAGACAAGAAAATAAATGCTAGCTACAGACTGCAAAGTCAAATGAAAATCCCCCCGGGGTTGTCTACGCCGGCTCCTCCTCATGCTCAGCCCCCCCTCCCATCCTGGCCGCACGTTGTTGTCACATTAGCCACGCCACGCTGTGCGTCCTTAATGAGCATCGCAGACATATGCCATGGGCCATGGGCCAAGGAAAGCGGACCAGGAGCATTGAGCCTTGAGCCCTTGGAGGCGGAGTCTCTGACGGAGGCAGGGGGTCAGAGGTCGCGAGCCACGTCCCGGATGCCTTTATCACTGGCCAAATCTCTTTCTACTCCCGGACCCAACGTAAATTGGTATGTTTAGGTTGCCCTTGAATTGCTGCTGCAAGGCAGCTGGCAGAGATCGAGGAAACTGGTAACTGGGGTCTTGTGTCTCATCAGAGGACACCCTTCGCCATATGTAAATGTCTTTATTGTTGTTCATCCGACACTGACACTGACAGTTGCCCTCGAAAGGGGGGGCTAAAGAAGAAATAAAGAACATATGGCGGGGATTTAGCAGGACCCTTTCTTAATATAGTTAAAAAAAAAAAAGAGCCAAAAAAAAAAGTAGTTTATCTTTATTGAAAAGTTAACCTTTGGCAAAATATAAAAAAAATTTTAAAAGTCTAAAGTAAGTACTAATTGAAAACAAAGGGTTTCCACTTTCCATTTCAGAAATTTAGCTATCGATCCTGTTTAAACCACCCTTTCTGGCCATCAAAACGTGAAGAAAAACCAATGCAAGTTAACCACATTTCCCACTTAGCCCCCATGATTATCATCATCATAGTGATTGCAAACATTTTGCGGTGCCTGAAGGCTCTACATTGAAAATCATTCCGAAATGGCATAGCCCAAAATTTTACTGTTTGGCATTCTTCCCAACAAACCACGAGAGGCGCGAGTTTTCCCTCCACACTTGTTGATGGTAATGCACATTACGTATACGCACGCTGGATGCTTTTATTTCTCTCTTTACGTACTGCATTTCGCATTCGTCTGCCGCATAATTCTTATTTTAATGCTGCACTTTAGGCACATGCCAAAAACTATAGAGAGGGTTGTGGCGGCGTAAAACCTCCAGATACCAATGAAAATAAAACATAAATATAAGTATAGAAAAGAGAACTTTGCCCGGCACATTTGTTCGCTCGCAACGCTGATTTTCGGGTTTCTCATTTCAGCCAGCAGCGAGTCCCAAAGACAAGAAGTTGTCTAAACAAATTGCAGATGCATGTCGGCATTGTTCACGAGAGTTCCACAAAAGCCGCTGACGTCAGGCGAACACAGGCCACACGAGCCGTGTGGGAACAATTCAGGCAGGCGTCAGTCCATCCATCTAGCCATCGTGTTGGGCACTTTTAGCTAAGAAAATGACAAATTGCAGACTTCTAAGGAACTTGAGATTAGCATGAATAAGAAAAATAATGATAAAAAAATATTTTTTAACAAAATAATCGCTCATTCCTTTTTTATTACCAGAAACTTAAATTTAAATAGAAGTAAATATGGTATTTTAGTTAAATTAAAAACATGGAAGCCTTTTCGATATTTTATACGTTTTTTTCACTAATTTAAACAACTTTTAAAATTTATTTTAAGACTTGCTAATTATAACCCCTTAATTCTGATTTAAAAACAATTTTCATTTGATTTTATACCTCTTAAAACAGTTTCAAAATTTTAAAGATAATTTTTGATTTGATTTCAGTCTAAGCAATGACATAAAAAGTAGCTATTTTCATTGCTCATTTCCAACCTAATGAAAAACAAAACTTTTGCTCTAGATTTAGCTTCTTTTATTCTTCTTTTCTCATTTTGTTCTCGCCTTTTTGCGAGTTTTCTCAAAAATATTCCTTTTCCACCCAAAAATTGTTCGCGATGTTCGCTCCGCTTTACCCGTTCGCTTCTGTTTGCTGCAGTTTTGCTCGATTTGCCACAAATTAAGTTGGCCTGGCCAGCAGACCATGCTCGTCCATGGTAGCACACCCACTGATGGCCACCGCCTGCTCCACACAGCCTTCTCCTTCGCAGCTGTAACCTCCCCCATCCAGTCGCCAGGCGGGTGCATTGTTCACGCCGTCCGTCTGGGTTCGGATTCGGTTTCGGGGAATGGAGGTTTCAGGGGTCTCGGGGGTCTCTGGGGTCTGGCTGCTGCCCAAAAATGCAATAAAATTAAATGTTTTTGTGTAAAAACTTTATGACTTTGTGTTTATGTTCGCAACACGCTCGCCTCTCGAAGCACTCTCGTCCCAGCTAGTTCCCTGCGCTGTTGTTTTGGACTTCTGGTTGGACGCTTGGCCTGCTTTAGTTTCTGTGGCTGATTGGCAATTGTTTTTGCCACGGCACTGCTCTTCTTCGCATGTGTTGACAGTAATTAATTTAACCGGCATAAATGCAATTATTATGAGCAACACATTTGGCGATACTTTGACAGACGGGAGCGAGTCTTTTCCTTGCCCGTAAAATTAATTTAGAAAATGAGAAACAACATTGAATGTCTTGTAGCCCTAGGAAACCGTATGCATTGCCCATAAGTGTGACATCTTTAGAGCAAATAATATGATTAATTATATTTTGAAAGTTCTTTATACTAAAGCCCATGAAATTTCCAATAATGTTCTTATTGAACTTACTTTCTTGGCTCTTTGCTAATGTAATTTTCCATGCTAACTGTCAACAATATACATATAAGCTTCAACGATGAAGCCACTTTAAAATTTATTATATATCAGCTAATATCTCAACTCCTGATCTCACTTCGGCTCTGCCAGTTTCTTAATTTTTATTAGCCATATCGCTCTCTCATCTCGGCGCTTATCTTATCATCAAATTAACTCGTCCGATACCAATAAATGACCCAAAACGCATAACTCAAGTAATTTCAGGCTCCTCACAAATTATGGTTTCACTTTTCTCTCCGAGTCCGAGGTTTTCTCTTCGCCGCCCTCGAAGTCTGCTGGTGAAATCATCGAGTGCCGGGGCACGTTCGCCCTTCAATTGAGGGGCGTGCGAAATGCATCATAAAAATCAAATATGAAGTACACATTTCGAACGGCTCACGCTTTTTGACAACATCATTGGAGAGCGCCCCGAGGTGTGGCCAACTAAACGCTTATTAATTATGACTCTGCAGGCAGACATTCCATAAACACCCAACCGACCAACCGGCAACCGTCCGAGTTCCGCACTTCAACAGCAAAAGTAATTAACTTAATATCGTTGTAAAAAGAAAACTTTTTGCCCAACTGTCGTAAAATAAGAGATTTCAGTTTGGCTGGCGAGGAGTGGAGGAGCGGCGAAAACCAGTCATAAACAAATGAAGCTGAAAAGTGCAATAATGTTCAACATTTTATCTGGCAGAACAAGCTGAAACAGTTGTAATAATAAATGGCTAGCACGACGATCATAAATCGGAAACGGGTAAATATAAAGCATCTTATTTAGACTGTCATGGATATTGAGAAAAGTCTTGTTCAAGGTTATAATTTCTGATATTAATCTTATTGGGTTATGTTTCTATTTTTTATCTTCTTAAAAATACTCAATCAAAGCAGTTTTATAAATTTTCAATACATGAAAAACCTGTTGGCTATAAACATTTCACTGGGAAAATTTATAAAAAGAATTTGTAATATTATTTATAATGGAGCTTGAAGTTATTTAAATACATTAATAAAATAAACCAAATGTGGTGATTAGTTTTGCAGTATAGATACGTTTGATTTTAATTTTTTAATTCCTAATTGTCTAGTTTTTTTATTATGTTATTTTTATAACGTGCTAAAAATCAAATTAAATATTTAAATCCACTTAGGCATCAGGCGGAAAAACTACGGAAATCGCTGAGAGGATCCCCGTACTCAACTGGCGATTGATTCACACAGCGAACTTCCGCAGGGGCTGCGAGCAAACAAAAAGTTTACGCTTCATAGCACAAATTGAATAAATCATTTGACGTTGTCGGGTAGCTGCCATCGTCGTCGAGTCCGGGGCAGAAAGGTCGTGGGCTCACATAATTGTTGCGCAGAATTGACCAAAATTAAAAGCATCCACTGAGCGCAAGTTGGAGGAGGAGGTGGCGAAACTGAACAGATTTTAATTGAAAATAAATAAATTATTCTGTTTAATGCCCTTAAAAGTAGGGCAGCCAGGCCTGAAAGCAAACACTTTTCCGTCATGAAAGTTAATCAAATTTTAGCAGGTTGGCCGCCTTTTGTAATATACCTTAAAAACACACAATAAAAAAAATGTAAATATATTTATAAAAATATAGATATATTTTTAAGTTTAACCAACATATTTAAATATGTTCCATTTTCTCTTCGGAATGCAACAAACCCACTGGGGATCGCTGCACTTGGCGGCGGGACATTTGCAGCATTGGGCCTCGTTCTCCTCCATAAAGAGCAGTAGCAATAGCAACACAATGAAAATACGTCCTCCCAGTTTAAGCCACATTCAAACGACTAAGAAAATATAGTCTACACCCCGAGGAGATGTGGATTAAGCCGTGCCAAATTAGTGAATCAAATGTTGATGACACAATCGCTGCGACAACGAGCGATGCAAGTGTGAATCGTTGGAACACTAACAGAAACTGCAATGATAGAGTTAATTAATGTCCGTGTCCCATTTCCGATTCCGATTCCGATGCACGTTTCCGTGATGGAATACATGTGAGAAGAAGTGCAGGCGTCACTCGTTATGCAATTCTCTGGGCCAACAATAACGAAATAAATTCGAAAATAAATAAAAATAAAAGCAGAACACGGGTAGAATGCAGCACGTCAACTTTGACAACAATGCGAAAACCAAGTGGACGCTTTAAAAGCCGCAAGAAATTCATTTGTTGCCCCAACATTACACAATGATTAAGCCTGAAAACTCTCGAATAACTCGGAAAAAATAGTGAAACAAAGCCAAGATGGCCGGCCACATGGGGTTATTTGAAGAATATTGTAATATTTAAAGCATAAAAATGTATAAATATCTCTCTGCAATTCCAGTTCCCTGCTCCTGTTGCTTGTAATGTTGGTAGTAAGTTTTGCTTTTGAATTACCAACCTCGAAGGTGATTCCCAAAACTTCGTACTGGAATTTTGTAAATGGAACACAGATGCAAAAATGCCCCAATCTAATAAATCCCCTAAATAAGGTGAATAAAAGCAAGGTACGTCAGTGAGTTAAAACATTTAATTTGATTTTATTCCTTATTGTTTATTTAAATAATTGTTTATCCATAGCTTTTGGGTGTTTGGTACGCCTTTGCCACAACTCCTTTGCGTACGCCCGTCTATCGGCGGCGTTGCGCTTCCTATAATATTGAAAACAATCGTAAGTGAATCTTTATTTTATTTATTTTCTATCCTATACTTACTTTTTTAAATTCTTAAATTATATTATTTGTTTCAAAAGCCTACTTTGAGTCCAAAATCCTCTTTACGGACTACCGAGCTGTTACGATAACTTATTCCTGCGATTACGACCCTAAGACCCATTTCTATCAAAGTGAGTGCCATATTAGAAACGACTGTTTGCATCAATCCCAAGTACTTAATTCAATTCTCCAGTTAAATTGCGTATTTTAACCCGTACGAGAACCCCAGAATACAAAACCCGTAAGAAAGCTGCTTTCTTTCTGCAGTCAATTTTCTTTCCCGTGGCTAAGCTTCTTTATCTAAAATCGACGGCCTATTGCTTCGAATGGTACCTATTGAAGTACCACCAGAGGCCGAGACCGGGTAATTATAAGGTACCCATGAACGGTTTTTTCGAGCACTGATGACAGCTTGAATTAATTGCATAACTATCGCCAATTATTACAACATAATCAACGGCCAAGGGATGGAGCAGAGAGGAATTCGTATAACTTAATTAGTTGAGACGCGGGCCGGGCCAAAATCAATTACGAGCGACAGTTTCACTCGACTGATTGGACCCGGCCGTCTCAAGGAGCCCAATTGTCCTGATTCCCGTGTCCTTGTTCCCGAAAACCCATACACACAATGGCAGTTGACGAAAATTTTATATGATTTTACTTGAATAAAATTAAAAATTTAACAATTATCATTTGGAAAGAATTACATTTTATGAAGTATAATAAAATAAATATTATGAAAAATACTACATATAGGATAGAAAATGCTGCTCATAGTATCCTTTAATATTATTTTTCAGTTCTTTTAATTTTTAAAGTGTTTTTCCCTGTGTATGCAGAAAGGCGCACATATGGAGAACAGACAGCCTCCTGGTATTGAATTGATGCCTTGCCCATTCTGCCGCCGCTTCAATTCAATTTACCAAGGAGGGAAATCCCCTCTCTCAAATAAAGAAACGAAGCAAACAAAAAAAAAACGGACAACTTGGAAAATTCAATGGGCCTCCGAACTGTGCGTGTGTGTGTGTGTGGGTGTCTCTGCCCATTTTCATTTTCACATTTTTTCCGTTTGACTGTTTGGCTTCCTCTCCCTCCTGCCAAATTGCTTGGGCCACGCACAAATTGGCTCCGGCCCCGGGGTCCAGGTCCAAGAGGCGATGGGGCAATAAAATCAAACCCATACTGGGCGCACTTGGCGTATGCGTAACTCACAATTATCCCTTATTGTGTGGGCGTGTCCCCCGAAGGAGGATATGGCATCTGGCTGACGGGGCCTTGGTGTAATAGTCACTAGTCCGAGATAATTGTCATTGTCATGCGAATTTTGTTCGGGTCCACAGGACACGAGAATTTCGCTTCCGGCTATAACGATTTTGGCCCCCGGCCAACGGGAGTCTGTCCATGCGTCCAGAGGACAATCCAATTTTCGAATTTGAATTCGCATTTGCATCTCGTACTTTGCTGCTAATTTGTTTGGCACTAAACGGCTTTCTCGACCGAGTTAACCCACAGTGACATTTCAGTTGGCTGTTACTGAAAACGAAAACGAGGCTTCCATTGTTTGTTGGCAGTCTTTTTTGGTTAATTTCCTGGATGCTCTCCCTGCAGGATGTTGAGTTCAATAAGGTTCAAGCCCATATGGCCTGAGATTTGCCATTTTGAAAATGCAAAATAAGCTTAGAGTTGGCTTGCAAATCGTAATTGCACGATTTCAAGATAGCCATCTTGTTTGACAATGTGGTCGGATTTGTCTTGGCCAAGAGAGTGGCCGTGCATGTGAGTCAGAATGGAAGCTGACATAAGCTCGTTATCAGATCGCACCGGCCAGAACATGTCTTCCAATTACATTTCACACTTGTGCAGGTTGCAGCAGGTGAGTAATATGGTGTTTTCTTCATTCATTTAAGCATAGTATTTACCTGCATGTGGCACCATTAATGCCTTTATTCACGACTGAATGGCTTTGCATTTGCATGAACATACTGTTGATGCGCACTATATAAGTTGGATATTTAAAGCAGTTTTGTCTTTGAAAAATAGTAGAAGAATTTCTTGAAGCAATTTCTAATAATTATTTTTTTTTTTATATTTTAAACAGTTTTTTTCTAACGCTATGACCAGGTCTACTCACACACACAGTTCAGAGCAAAAGAATAAACCCTTCTTATTTATTATCGTTGATCTAAACACAGGCTTGCTTCCTTTAATTTTTCAATAATTTCCCTAATGTCCCACAAATAGAACTTTAATTTAAAATTCAAACTTTAAGGCACATTAGCAACATCTGCAACAGAAATACATGCATGTAAGCAATATCAAAAACCTCAGCAGCAACACAAGGGCCTATGGTTATGGCAAAAACAATATCAGGCGGACATGCGATGCCAAAAATGTACAACACCAAAAAGCTGCAACAGCCAAGGCATCAGCAAAAACACACCAACAAAAGCAGCAGCAAAAACAAGAACAAAAACACCAATCAGGCACCAACAAAAATAACAGCAATAACATTAAGGAAGACACCAACAAAAACGACATCCAGAGCAACAACAAAATACCTACAAAAACACCAACATTAACACCAACAACAGTCAGCAGGTAACATCTGTTACATCAGCATTCTAACAGAGCACTGCAATTGCAGTGACAGCAGCAATAACAGCCAGAACACAAATGTTAAGTGCAATGTAGAGAGAGAGAAGTACCATATAGTACACTATGTACATGGTTATAAGCCGCCTAATTGATGCGCTCTCTGCGACATGCCTGTGTGCTTGTGTTGATCTTCTTGTTATATAGTTGACTATATAGTTAAAGCTGTTATTCAATTTGATCTACTGGCAAAAGCGTCGCGGTGCTGCTGTCGTTTTAGCCATTGCCTGTCCGCTGTCATTGTAACAATTTTATGGTTAGTACGTTTTTATTTCCACAGATTTCAGTGATTTTCTCTATAGCCTCTCTTTTTGTTATTGTCGCTGCCTCGTGTTTTATTTTATTTTTTTTTTTTTTTTTGTGAACAAGCTACGCTTTTTTGCCATGTATTTGTTTCAATTGCATGACGCATTTAGCGATTTCAAGTTCAAATCACTTTTTATGGGTCTTTATGTAATCACGTAAGCGTCATTTGTAGAATAGACTTTGTGCGCGAGGCAATTCTCTCCAGCAGAAAGAGTCTCCTAATAGAGTTGCATTTAAATTAATGGCCCGAGATTTAAGATTGAGGATGGAAGATTTCGAGAACGTACATACATTTATAACTGGAAGCTGGCGCTAACCAAAACTCTTAATTAGCCAAAGAAGTTCTTTTTCGGCTTTTGGTCGGTTTTTAGTGGGTTTGGTTTTTTGTTTTTATGGATCTTTATTCTTTCAGCCGTTCGACTGGTTCCACCAGTTTCCGTTTCATTTCGATTTCGGATTCGGTTTCGTTTTCGCTTCTTTCACGTCAAAGAACAAGAACAACTTGAAGATGAAGACGAAGACGAAGACGATGATGCTGCGACAAAAAAATAAATATATATAAGAAATAAAAAACGAAAACCATTTATTGATGTGATAATCTAAAGATCAAGGTCTTCCTTTTGCCATTTCAATAAATTTGTTGTCGAGCTGCGTACACTTCGTGGACCCCCGGCTCGTTCAATCTTTGATTCCGTAGAAGCGCCAACGAAACTAGAATTCCGATCTGAGAGATATAGTGCGGATTAGTGATAGGACAAACAGGAAGTGCCGGCGCAACTACACTGGGGCAATAATTTATATTCAAACACTAGGGTCTGCTTATTTTTTTAAATGACTAAATACTGTGGGGGGAGGAAAAGTATCAAAATACAATTAAAAATTCCTGAGGGAGAATGCATAAGAAATAAGCTTTTTTTTTTAAACGTTAAGAAAAGATTTTATAGGCTGGTTTTATCTTGATTATATTGTGAAAAAATTGTAATTTATTTAAAATAAAGAGTTTGCAAAATTAAAAACTTGAGACAATTCTTTCTTTTGAAAGATATTTGTAAATAAATAAATATTTTGCTTAAATATATATTCGGAAACCCATTTCTTATGTTCTACAAAATATTTTAAAATACAAATTTAAGCTGAATTTAAATTTTCATTCATTTAACTACAAAAAAGGATTATATAAGGGCACTGTAATATCCAAACTAATATTTCCTGTGTACTGCAATGCTAAAAAAAAATAAACGAAAGTTCAGACTGGCAGAAGTGGAGCATAAGCCGAGGATTCAGTTCAGCTTTGGGGAATAGACGCAGACGCAGCCTCCGGTTCCGACTCTCAGTTATGTAAAACATATGCTAAACTAATGTGGGTAGTTGCTCCCAGACCCAGTAAAGGGCCGGGCGGAAGGGGCCGCCGGTTTGTGTGGGGTTGGGTTTGCAATTCAAATGCAGTTTGCAACTTGCTATTCATTGGGGGATTTCCACGAGTGCAACAGCAGCGACGGCACGACGGCGACAGGAGACTCGGAATCGGAATCGGAATCAGAATCAGTGCAAGCGGCGATGAGAGCGATGAATGATGATGTTGTTCCTGCCGTCTCTCTGCCATTTGAAGGAGGCTTCCCTGAAGGATTTAAAGACGGGGTTTAATGTAAAGAAATATGCGATGATTTTAAACACTTTAAAAAGTTAGTTTAAAAGTGTTAAATATTTGTAGAGTTTTCTATAATATTATAATAATTTGTACATTTTTAAATTAATGTTTTTCTTTTACATTGAATGGAATATATGCAAACTTTGGTTTATACCCTTTGATTCCTGGAAAAATGAAAAACATTTATTTTTTATATTAGATCGATCATAAATTCAGCAGCTTGTACAATTTTCTTAATTAAATAAAAGTCTTTTACATTTTTTACTCTATTTATTGTTTCCTTTTGTTTATCTATATTTTTAACATTAATATTCATCCCTTTTTTGTAATTTTTTAAATGAAACCCTTTTCCGTATACCCTAAAAATTTTTTTATATGATGCCTCATAGTATAAAAATTTTATTTTTTACAATTCCTTTACCTTTCCGGTTTGTTTCTATTTTAATCATCCAACCCCGCCAAATCGATCCCCATAAAAGATAGGCCCACAAGGCACCCCATTTTAACCTTAATATTACCCATCCTTGACAGAAAAGACTTCCGTACCCCAAAAAGTGGAAAAAATAGAGTGCCAGACAACAAATCCGAGTCAAGCATTCAGCCAAACAAATGGTTAGCCCCAAAAGGGGAAAAGTGAAGAGTCAAATGAAATGCTCACACAAATATGTCACGCACAAGCAGCAACTACGGAGAAGAGCAGAAAAAAACCAACAAAAAATTGAAAAAAATGAAGAAAAATAGAAAAAAAGTAAAAGGGAACAGAGCAGGGTTCGGCGGGTTCAAATGAGGCAAGCTAGAGACACACAAAAACCAGAAGAACGAACACCGAACCAAAGGCCCTAATACTTTTTTCCCTCTAGTTTTTTGTTCGCTCGTGTCGATGGCAAAGCAACAGTTTCGATGATAAGCAAAGCAGTACGAAAAACAAGAAAAACGAAGCTCGGACTGAAACCGAATCCGAAACTAAGAATGAATGAGACCGAGGGTAAAATATGCTCGAGAGGGCGTCAAAGTTGACGCTTATCTGCGCCTCATTTACCAAAGGCAGCGACAAAGGCCTCATCAATTTCAAAGGCCTCCACGACCGTGGCAGCCAAAAAGATTGGACAACTGACAGCTGTCTGTGGGAGAGGGAGCTCCGAGATGGAGGAGGCTATGACCAAAATTATAGGAATATATAATCCAAGGCGGCCAAGTGATTTCCCTTCCAAAAAAAGGTCTATATAAACACTTTAACAAACTATTTTCCACAATGACAATATACATTTTATCTTGATTATATTTTAAATTAATATGTTTATTTACTATTTCTTTTTTAATTTTCTATCAAAAATGACACAAATATGCTTAATACCTCTTGACTACCCTATAAATAACCAAATTAAGAGCCTGGCAGTGGACACTGTCGCGCCAAAGTTCACTCAACTTTCAACTCGTAATTTGTCATTGTGCCAGGCGCCGTGAGTGGCCAACGGAAAGCGACTCCCGACAGCTGCCACCGCCTTCCACTTTTCACTTTTCCCCGTAGCCCCCTTCTCTCTTTTCCCCTCTTTGCAATTTTCCACAGAACGAGGGCAAAATGTGTCCACCAACGGACAACGTCATCGCTGGCCAAATAATAAATATGATTGCGAAAATCATTTGGGGCAGCTTCCTCGACCCTCAAACAAAAAATCTTGGTTCGCCATCTGTTTGAGCCGATGCCACTGCAACGCTGCGTATACGCAATAAAATTTATGTTAATGCAAAATGCTACGGACTGTCGCATTTTTGTGGAGAAAACGGCTAACGAGAATGTCAGATCGGCAGCACGAGTCCCGTGTGGGTGGTGATTAATTTGCGTATTGTTCTTTGAGATATATTTCTCCTTTATGTTCTCCGTATTCTTTTTACTTTTGCCTTATATATTGTATTTTTATTATTTCCCCGTCGCGACAATTTTCCCCAGATGGTCGGTTGGCTGGCCGACCGGCAGTTGGCATGTGCATTCAACGCATTGTGCAAGTGTGCATTGTGCGCCACGGGATGTGCAGCTTAAGTGCGGTGGTTGTCGCGGGTCTTTAGCAGGGAAAGGGCATCGGGTTGTTAAGGTCGGGCAGTTAAATCAATTTGGGAGATTCGGTAGAAGTATTTCTGAGTTTTCCGATCTCTTCATTTAATTACAATGATTAAATACATTAGCTTGCTAATAATAAAATTAAAATGTTATAGACAAATATCAATTTTATTAGGTACTAGTTGATATAATATTATTATTAGTTATATAAGCTTTTTATAGATTTATAAACAATCCAAAAATCATTTTTAATTTAAAATTTTGCCTCGACTTCTTAAACTTTTAAAAAGAGAATTACAATTGAATACTTTCTTAGCTTTCTTAACTTTCTTCCTACGAAACAATATTTTTTATATTATTTTGTATAGAATAAAATTATTAACCAATCCACGCAACAAGTTTTAGTTAAAATAAGATTAATAATAAAAGTTTAAAGAAGGTGCAGAATCAATAAGCGAATTGTAAGTCAAAACCAAGCCAAAAATTTAGTAATTTAAATTGGGAATAATTTTCAAATAAACTCTTCAATGTAATGTTAATTCCGAAACCTTTTTTAAACCTTAAGCCTTAAAAATTCCACTTCAATTTATTTATATTACCGGTTAATGATTTATTTTTCCTTAAAATCATCCACTTACAAGAGAAAATAATGTTCGACTTGGCAACCAAAAAGAATTTTCACAGCCTTTCATCATTTTAACTCATTTCCTGCCAGCCTCGAATGCAACTTAAATCAATTTACGTTTCGCTTTGACTCCGCACAGGATGCGGATTTTATTTTTTTATTTTTATTTTCCAGCCAGCTCCACTTCGCAGGATGCCATATAATTTGCAATGCAAACAGGACTCGCAGAACTCTGCCATACGTGCGGGGAAATGTGTACATCGAAGCGAAAATGCTTATATATATTGGCAGAATTTCAACTTTGACAGACGATGACGTAGAGTTTCTTTTGTGTCGTTAATAATAATAATAACAGCAGCAGCAGCGGCAGCATGGGGGAAGCTGTATAATGAAATTTATTTCCTTCGAAGGAATCAGGCATTTAATACGCTCAGACAGCCCCCCAAGAGAAAAACCAAAAAAGAATCTTTACTTGAAAAGCTTCAATGGCTAAATGAAAATTCCTGGGATGTCTAAGTGAATTGGCCTTGGAATGGGATTAGAGGCGGCTTTTTTCCACCACCCAATCATCATTATCGGCGAGCGTAAATTGTAATTTATAGATACTAAGAACTCTGGCCAACAGGTTGCCAACTGGTTTTCCATACGCTTTGTTACACCAAGACCCAAAGCGGAAGCGAATTCAACAAATTTCATTTACCAACAGTCCTTGACAGACACGCAGACAGGTGCAACTGGACAGGTGAGTGCCAATTAGCACATTACATCGAAAGAAAATCTATGCGAAGGAGAGGGAGTAGAGTCGCTGCGACTTGAGTTTCGTTACTGAGATGAAGATGAAGAGGCGCTTCGCATAAATCGCATAGATATGTTAATTAGTCTCCGAACGTAAACACATTTTGCGCTGTTCGTTCGCTTTGAATTTGTTTAGAATTAATTTCAGCTTCATTTCATTTGCATAAATTGTGTGAATGTTTAATGGACTTGTTTGCCGTACGCCGAACGAAAGCAATCAAAATAGAATCGAAATAAATAAAAGCGACAGCGGAAAGTAAAAGTTAATTATCGCATAAGACTAGAATCGTCAATTGGGGTCTGCCTCTCGTCTAGAATTGGGTCATTGGAGTCCGGGATTCAATGAATGAATGGCAATTGAAATGGCTTTCACAATTCCTGATAAGATTTCAAAATGGTTTTTTGTGGTAACACGAGAAGCTACAAATAATTGTGAAACTCTTCTTGTCCACGACTGACTCTTGACTTTTCTGCCTTTCCACTTTGATTACGCATTGGCCTAGACTCATCTTAAATTGAGGAAAATGTCTCAAAATACCCAAGACAGATAAGCCGCTGCTGGCAAGAAGATGAAAGAGGTCGTAAAAAGGGGCGAAATGGAAAGAAACGGGCTCGAAACGAAATATGAACTGCTGGCACCGACAGACAGCCAGACAGCACCAATCTTAAACCAAAAACCCAAGATAAGTGGAAGCTGAAATTAAAGCTGCCCAAGAATCGGATTCGGAATCGGAATAGGCTGCTGAGACAGCAGCACCAGCAACGGAAGCTTTGTCGTTCAGCCAACTGATTAAATTTATTTATTATGTCACTCTCCCCCTGCCGTTGTCTCCGAGTTAAGTGAATGGATGATGGGCCCCGGTCCCCTCCTGAAAAGAGTGCTGGCTTTATGGTCTGTTCTAGCTCTTAAGTCCCATAATGACAGAGCAATCGTTGGCTTAAGTCTCTCTCCCCTCCTCGCGATGCCTTATCGATGGAGGGCAAATTGAATTTGGACTGCTTACTTATCGGCTGAGCCAGTTTCGCACTCGGTCTTTTGTTTGACGATTGTCGCTTATCGTCTCCGTCGAACACCGTCGAATCTCTGCAAATGATACAAGATATCGTGGCGGTCCCTTGTGCCAAATATTTCACAGATAGCCCAGAAGTGGAACCAAAAAAAAAAAAGAGGAGCAGCAGCAACAGCAGCAGTCGTAACAGCACCCAACCCGAAACACAAGTACGTGCCTCGAGTGATGTTTGTATTTTATTTTATTTATTTATTTCTTTTTTTTAGGAGGAGACCACTTTCGCCGGTGTAAAAACTGTGATTTTCACGGGGAACCGTGGGTCGGGTTACGTGGCTTACTCTTTGGGCTCTGTGTGTCACAGGGTGATAAAAATTAGCTCGCCGAGCTGCGGTGGCGTTCTTTTCGGGTCTAATCCACGTCTCATGTTTACACGTGCCGGCACTCGCCGACTGTCCATTTCTCGATGGGTTTCTCTACGATGGGTTAGGTTCTCCTCTTATCAATGAAACCTGAGCGGCTGCTTCATAATTTCGGTTCAATTGGGTTCGACTCGTGGCTTTCGGAATGGTTCCACGCTCTCCGGACATGACTCAATGCGGACATTAATCATGCATCTCAAATATTCCAGCAACTACCCGAACAAAGGGTGTTAGAATACTTTTTGTTTCAGCATCGCTGAGCAGAGATTTAAGAGAGGGAGGAGAAAAAAAAGCGAAACCACACAATAACAATAAAGAAACCAAACGAAAATTACTTTTCTACTAATTGCAACTCTGGAACAACTGCTGAGGTCATCAGGTGGAGATGGGAGGAGAGATCATCAGTTGGCCAACAGTTCAAAAACAATGCACAGGAAACTCGCATTTACTCAGTGCCAGAGAAAAAGCCAACAATATAAACCAACAAAATCGCAATGCAGCATCAACATTTCCCTTTTTGCCATTTTCGGGCGAAGGAATTTTCACAAAGCTCTGC
This sequence comes from Drosophila ogumai, assembly GCA_018904815.1. Classification (NCBI taxonomy): domain Eukaryota; kingdom Metazoa; phylum Arthropoda; class Insecta; order Diptera; family Drosophilidae; genus Drosophila; species Drosophila ogumai. The sequence goes on from JAEIIJ010006018.1 coordinate 18,789, forward strand.
ATTGAGTAATGATGCCAGGGGGTTCGGGGCACAGGGGTGATGCCAAGCCATAGCAATTGCTTATTTTTCAGATTGAAATCCTTCTCTGCAACGACGAACCCCAAGCTTCTCTCAGGGTTTAAGCAAGTGAAATATAGCTATGAAGGAAATTGCCATTTTATCAGCAAGATTTCCTTTCATTTTCTTGCGCTGCATCCTTGTGGGAAATGCTCACAATTTTAAGTTAACCAACAAATTCGATTATTTTAATTAGGTAAGAGGAGCTGACACACAACAATTAAGACTTGGCAATCAAAATTGAGCTCATATTTGCACAATGATTGGGTCAATTTTAGATTAATTAAACTAAAATGTTTTATTTTGTTAGATTTGTTTACGTAACAAGAGCTGTTAAAAAACAATGTGAACAAATAAATTGTTTACACTTAGGATAGCAAAGAATCTTCTCTATAAATATATGTAACACATGCCAGTTCAGACAATTGAAATGACTATAAATTTATTCAGTGAATAATAACCACTTTAATCTAAGAGAAAACCAGCCAGAGTCAATCTTTAAAGCCCCTCTTCATCTTGGGTTAATTATTTGAATCAATACCAATCGGTCGTCACGAGTAGAAACCCCTTATTACTGCCGCAGCTTCCTCCAAATTACCCCAACTTCAATGGGATCACATGCCTGAACTGAGTCGCCAATTGACGTGGCTGCTAACCCCCATTGCATAATACCTGACAAATGCAATCCGAGGCAAAACCACCAAACGCAATGCTGCTGCTGATGATGATGATGACGGCCTCAAGTGAAAAACACTCACGCAAACACGCGACGCACTTTGGGTGGCTCCATTCCGATGGGCTAGGGTTCGGGTATGGCTACAGGGTACTTTAATAAAGTGCAGTCCAAATTGTGGGCCATCAGGCAGCCTTGTTTTTGTAGTTGTTGTTGCTGGTGGTGTGGTGCAGTGCTGGCAATGATGCGGTGGTGCTGGTGGCAGTTGCAGCCACCGTGGCGTCAATTATCGCCGCTGTACGTAAAGTGGGGCAGGTAAATAATATTACAAAAAAAAAAACGCGCCCAAAACGCAGTCGTCGGGCTCGAGAAAAAAAGCACTTCATTGTCAAATGAGCTTAAACACACGCCCCCGCGACCCCGATTTACCCGCCGTATAGAGACGGCCCCCTTCTCAACCCCTCTGACCCCTCGTCACCGTCTCCTTATCCATATCCACATTCATCTCCATCTCCGTATCCATCGCCATTCTCGTTTTCATTTGTGCAGCACTCTTTACTGCGTTTTCGTTTTCGGTCTTATTGTTTCTGCAGAGCTCTGTTCAAATACCCTAACAGGAAAAGTTTACGTTTTGGTAAAGAGTGAAAAAAAATATAATATAAGAAATAAAATACTCTTAGTGAGATTCATTGAGCTGATCATATTTCATTATGAAATCCTAAAAAAATAATTTAGAATATTATAAATGTGAAAAATAATAAATTCTATAAGTTCTCAATCAATAATTTTATGTTTTTTTATAAATAACCTTTGTAATCAACAGTTCGGGCCAAATATTAATTCTCTTACTGGCCTTAAAATGTTGTAATTAATCCTCTTCTTCCTCACTCATTAGCTAAAAAATATCTTCTGCTGCATAAATAATTTCGATTGATGTTTTTAAATTAGTTGACTTGAATTAGAAATTTAGAAAATTCCAGGACTTACACATACATATAAATATTGAACTAAATTAAACCATACTTCACCAAAAACCTTGATCTTTTTAACTTTAGTATATTAATTTTAGACCTAGTCAATAGTCTACAAATTAAAGTCTTTCTTTCATCATTCTTCAAGCAAAAATATGTCTCAGACTAAATAAGAGAACTCACCGTATCGACTTTTTAAAATCCCCTCTTCTTGGGTGTTTTTGTCTTTTTTTGCTGCAGTTTTGTTCGCCGTTTTCACGCCTCACTTGGTGCCTTGTTTGCCTCGTTCGCTGATTTGCTGATTGATGGCGACGTCTGCAATTGAGACGGGGGACTGGGCGACTGGAAGAGAGACGGAGACTGCTGGGGGGATGTGAAACCCGGCAGAGACCTGGGCTCCGTCTCCGACGGCGACTCCGCGCAGGTGTCGCCGCCTAATTAAATGAAGGCAACGCTCACGCATGCGTAACCTGCAAACATTCCCATTGGCAGGCCCCCTGCCCTTCGCCGGTGCATTGTTAAGAAAATGGGTCAATATGCAATTATTGCACACTTTTTTTGCGCCCAGCTTCGTTTGCGTCACTTGCGGGCAGAGTGTAGAGTATCGAGGGGCGAGGCGAGTTCGCAATAATCATAATATGGCTACTTCACTTGGCAAAGCAAAAGCAATCCAGTCGTGGCCTCCGCACTGTTGATTTTGTTAATATTTGCCCGTCGGCCCGGCCTTCTGCCCCAGCGGTTCCCCTGACTCGACTGACTCGTCTGACTCTCCCATTTCGCGGAACTGGAGAAGGAATCGATGGATGCATCCATGCATTTGCGGAAAAGCACCAAGTTCTTTGGGGTAATGAGGCGAGCAGAGAGAGTTTGCTGTGCTCCAATTTCCTCTACAGGGAAACTTGAAATTGATTTTGGGATTTGAGCGCAAAACTTTGAGTTTAAGTTATTTTTCTTAATTAAAATAGTAAATTCTTATTTCCCTACCTCACTTCCCCTTTCAGTTTTATGTCTAAGGGGTATCAATAAAATATGTTTATACAATAAGGAATGTACTGTACACACAAAATCGCCCGTACTTTCGGCCTTTCTCCATCCAAATTGGACCTTCTTTCAACCCATCAATATGAGGGCCCTTCTAGGTGCCAGAGGACTCGTTAAGAATGTAAGTTCTAAGGACTTCATTAACTATCTAAAAAATAATAAACAAATGAGAAAACCTACAGTGCCGGGTACCCACCTACCGGGTTAGATGGTACAGCAGTGAGAAGAAATTTCTGTCCCCGAAGGAGATCTGCGAGAGGGTCAGAAAGGCCATCGAATCCAAGGCCAGAAAGTCAACGAATTTCGCTCGTCCCCGGCCAGGCGATGCCAAGGAATCGGGAACTGCTGCTCTGGAAATTTTATGTCGAGCATTGGCAAACTCTTCAGGGTCTTCTTCCTCCAGTGTCAAGCCCATGAAACCATCAAAAGGAGGCATTAATGCTCATCAAGCTAAATGTCCATCGAATCAATTGAGCAATAATCAACCTAACATCCCGCTGATTCCCCCTGAAAACATAAAGCGGGAACCTGTACATCGAATAGAGAGAGCGACGTCAGAAAAGCTGGAAATATTTAACTGCAAGACCTGCCACGAAGAAAGCGCGGGCGAAGACCTAGAAACATCCGGCTTGAGTTTAGTGAACTGCAAAAATCACAAATCAGTACTAAAGGAGGAACATTCGACGAGTGCTAGACCCTCAAAACAAACGGCCAGTGTAGCTCCAAGGACAAATCCTCAAAAATGTGAAGAATCGGGTAATAGTCCTCCGGCTAAGACAGATGTTTGCGTAGGTCAAGGTAAACCTCAAGTTAAAGATAATACTAAAAAGCCGGAAGATATACCTCCGTTTAAAGAAACTCGATCAGCGAGTTCTCAATCTGCGTCCCCTTTTCCATTGGGAAGAAATCCCTGTAGAGACGGCAAACGGGGAGATGACGAGATACCTAAGGGTACAGCCCTGAATCGATACTTCTGCCCTGAGGAGCATATGAAAGCCGTGCCTTGTCCTAAAAAGAAATTAAAGGATAGCTGCAATGAAGAAAAAACAAAGGATAGTAAACAGGATATGCTCATGAAACCGCTTGTTAAAGGAACTGCCCAAAAAAGCGATAGCCCCCATAATATGTTTCAAGGAAATCTGAAAATTGACGAATCCAAGGTCACATTTGAAGTAAAGGACAAGAAAGCTAAATCAGTCAGTCCTCCCCCTCCGCTGCCCGGTTCCGAATTTTCGTTTCCCTTACAGTCGGCTTTTCCATTAGGAAGAAATCCCTGCAGGGATGGACCCCGAGGAGACAGCGAAAAGCAGCCCAAAGTTGAGGGCAAAGAATCCGAAGCAAAAGGCAAAGAAAATGTCAAAAAACCTGAGAAAAAGACCGAGAAGAAACCCGAAGAAGAAACATGTCAAGAAAAGGCCAACGAATCTTTGCCTACGAATCCTTGTCAAGGAAGCCCACAAATTGACGAACCCATTGCAAAAGCAAAGCAACAGAGAGGTAAAAAAAGTGATCCCGCTGAGGCAGCACCTCAAACGCAGAATACTAAGGAATGGAAGCAACCACCGCTGCCAAGTTCCGAATTTTCGTTTCCCTTACTGTCGGCTTTTCCTTTGGGAAGGAATCCCTGCAGGGATGGACCCCGAGAAGGCAGCGAAAAGCAGCTCAAAGTGGAGGGCAAAGAATCCGAAGCAAAGTGCAACGAAACGGATCAAAAACAAGAGAAGAAACCCGAAAAAGAACCATGCCAAGAAAACACTATCGAAGATCCCTGCCCTTCTTGGAGGACAATAGCAAAAAAATCATCCTCTACGGATCATCAAGAGAGTTTTAATGGCTTGGATCCTTCTGAAGCTGTACCAACAAAGCCCCTTAAAGAAGCTGTTGAAGCCTCCGAAAAAGTAATTTCTGAAGCTCAAAAGTCTTCGGCATCAGTTGCAAGCAAGGATGTATCAAAGAATCTTGCAGCCTCGGAAAAAGGAATTTCTGAAGCTAACAAGTCTTTGGCATCAGTTGCAAGCAATGATGTATCAAAGAATCTTGCAGCCTCCGAAAGAGTAATTTCTGAAGACCAAATGACATCAGCATCAGCTTCAAGCAAAAAATTATCACAGCATCCGAAAAAGAAATTCTCTTTTAAAGAAGACACCTTTAAGGACCCTAAAAAATCGCCCGATCTTAAGCAATTTCCAGTGCCTCCACTGAAAGACACCATCACGGCTTATCTGGAGAGTATTGAGCCCCTTCTCACAGCCAAAGAGTTCAAAAAGGAGCTGACGCTCACCGAAGATTTCGAGAGGGAAGAGGGCCAGGAGCTGCAAAAGCTGCTGGAGGCGGCAGCCGATAGTTGCAGCAACTGGTTGACTCCCCGGTGGACCCAAGCCACCTACTTAGGCTATCAAGCACCCGTAACTACCTTCTCCAGTCCAGCATTGTCCCTCCCGGTGCAAAACTTCAGTAGCCCCAAGGACGGCTTCGTCTTTACGGCCCAAGCGATTCGCGCCATTTGCGAGTTTAAGGAGCTGGTGGATCAAAACAAAATCCCCGTGTTCAAAATGGGTGATAACGATTTGGACAATAGCCAGTATTGCAAGATCTTTGGCACGGTTCGCAAGCCAGGAAGGTTTTGCGATACCATTGAGCAGTACAGTGATTCTAATTACGTGGTGATCGTCTACCGAAACAATGTCAGTTCTAGAAACCATATCTTCAAGCTCCTGCTAACTAATCCAACTCCAATTCTTTCTTCTAGTATTTTCAGTTACCCATCCGATCGTCTGCTGGAGGTCTGTTGAGTGTTACAAGTTTAGTGGATAACCTGGAGGCCATTGCCAACTGTCCCCTGACGGAGGGCGAACCTTATGGCCTGCTGACCCACGACAATCGTGGCAACTGGGCCGAGGCCTATGAGGCGCTGTATTGTCAGCCTGGTAATGCGGATACCCTAGATGCTATCGAGCAATCTCTGTTCGTGGTCTGTCTGGATGAATGTGTGCCCATACCCAAGGGACAGGAGTGCATTGTCCAGGCCCAGCAACTCCTACATGGCGGAGGACTGAAAGCGAACAGTGCCAATCGTTGGATGGATAAGACTATCCAGCTAATTGTGAATCCCAACGGACTGGCAGGGTTCTGCTACGAGCATTCGCCAGCCGACTGCCAACCGCTGGCCATGCTGATGGACTTTGTGATTGATAAAATGTATGTAAATAGAATATTAATTAATTTTCTTTTAGAATTTACTAACTTTTTTCCAAAGCAAACGCGAATCCGAGTCCGAGGCCGAGTCCAAGGAATCCAACAGCTGCGACAGTTCGTGTTTGGCCAGACATTTGAGATTTCATCCAATGAACGAATACCTCAACCTGTGGCTCCATGTCGCGATGCGCAACATCGCAAAGATCGCCGGCCAGCTGCAGATACACGTCTTCGAGTACAAGTGCCATGGAAAGGACTTCATCAGGGCCCAGGGCCTCAATTCGGATAGCTACATCCAGATGGCTTTGCAGCTGGCTTACTACAATATGCACCAGACTTTACCCGCCCAGTACGAGTCGGCACATTTGAGGATGTTTATCGATGGACGAACCGAGACCATACGATCCACCTCCAACGAATCAAAGAACTTTGTCCTGGCCATGCAATCCCGGAATGCCTCGGAAAAACGAAAGTTAGAAGCACTTCAATGCGCGGTAGATGTCCACGAACAGCTGACAAAACGTGCGCTCAGAGGCAAGGGCATCGATCGCCATCTTTTTGGCCTACAACAGATGGCCGTGGAGAACGGTCTGCCAGTGCCGGAGTTTTTCAAATCCAAGGGATTCGTGCGATCGATTACCTACCAGCTGTTCACCTCCCAAGTGGCCACCTCTCACAAGTCCTTCATGGTCTACGGTCCTTTGACATGCAATGGTTACGGTTGCTGCTACAATCCCCAGGAGAATAATATAACCTTTGCCATCACCGCCTGGCAATCGCTCACCGTAAACCCCGAGCAGTATGGAAAGGCCATTAGGAAATCTCTGGACACAATGAGGAAGCTGATCCTGAAAACGGGAGGGGAAAGCGTGGGCGAGCATCCTTGCCATTGCAAGAACATTTGGTCCTAGAAGGGACCCTTACTCTCAGGGATACGTTTATTTTTTTATTTCTTTTCATACTACTGCATAAACTCGGTCCTTATTCTTTTCAGTTGCCTTAACCAAGCCGCTTTAGCTGGGCTTTCTCGGGTTCAGGGTCGCTGAAATACGAATTCGTATTACTCATGCCCCAACCATGCTCACCTTTGACAAGAAATTAGCCGGAGACTCGTTAAACTGTCTTCGCAGAACGTTGGCGATCGAGAATGTGAGCCTGAGTCAGTGAAAGAGAGCTCAGAACAGAGAGCGCCCACGGAACGCACTGACTTCGCTCACTCGCTAATTAATAACTCAGCCAAGACAGGGATATATAATGAGGATTTGGGGGAATATTGTGTAGGTATTAGTTAATCCATACAACCTTCAAGGCGAGCAAGAATTGGGTAGGAACAATTTCATCAGAGAAGTGAGTCAGTAGGTGAATAATTGGCATCTATTAAACAGTAGGGGAAGACATTCCCATTGAACCCCTTCCATTGGCTGTACCACTGACCCACTTGCCTCATGAATGCGGCGCCTTCTTCTCTGCGGGGCCAAAGAGTCA
>JAEIIJ010006020.1:0-20692 GCA_018904815.1 Drosophila ogumai
CACTGCGTTGCAAACTTCTGACTGAAATTATAATACCCTGCAAGGGTATAAAAATATGCTGGGAAAATATTTAAGATAAATTTAAGAAATATCAGAATGTATTTCAATCTAATAACAATTTCCTGTGCACCCTAGAGTGTGCTCTACATATTTGTGTATCTACTATATACCCTCCTTGCAGTGGAGTACCGAGTGGCAAGCGCAGCGAGCGGTGTTGCATGTGGTGCCTGGTCCCCCTCGAAACCAACACCCCTACCCTCGACACACGCCTTTGTGCAGCGTTTCTAATCTAACACTGGAAATTGTGCAGGAATTTGTTGCAATGAGCTTTTTATTATCCATTTTCGATCTAGCCCACCCGCTCTGGCACTCACACACTCGAGAGGGTCTTCCTTTTTCTTTTTTTTGAGAGGATTTTTGCACGCTTTTGCATTCCTTTTCCGATGCGAGCGGTGAAAATTGCAGTGCCAGCGTGTTTTTTTGGCCAGGAGGAGCACAGGTGAGAATTTATACAGCGACCGTGTTGCCACGCCCCCAACACACATACGTGCTCAAACACACACACAGTGGCCCGCTTACAAGCCGCTTCGGCCAGACGCTCAAATTATTTAAGGATTTGTTACATTTCCGGGCTTTCTATGCACTTTTCGACCATTTTATTTTTACAATTTGTCGCGACCAGGCGGACAAAATGGGCCACACAAGTGTCTGTTAAATGGTCGTTTAGGCCGAGGGAGCTCCATTTGGGGGCTGGGTTCAAGGTTTCCGCTCCTTTCGGTTGGCCCCTTTCTATCGCGAAAAGAGCTGCTGACTTGTTGACCTGTAAATAACTTGAGTTTAACGAAGAGATTAACGTCCCAGATTCGTTGGCGAATTTTATACATTTTTTTTTGTGAGCCAGCCGGGGCGGGGTATAAAAAACGGCATGGCTTCTGAATGGGAAAAGTGTGCAAGGGAGATTTAGTAACTGGTGAATGGGATTGGATAAAGCTTTGGATTTCTGCTTGCAATTTAGATCCTTCTTGATTGCAAAAAAGTCGAGATAGTCATTTTCTTAAAAAATATCGAGATGGGAATGTATAATATTCTGTGAAAATAACTTAGCTGTATGTATCAAATATGTCCAGAATTTCCGGCTTAAGATTCTCAAAAAATAATGCAAATAAAGCCATTTGTCAAAAGAATCATACGTCTCAGTCCATAAAAACTATTTCCCCGATAAGATCACCGGGAAATACAAACATTACGGAGCAACCCCTCCTAGAAATTCCATTTATCTTTATATTCTAATCTCACCCACTCAATGCATTAAACCCACCCCAAGGCACCCACGCAATCCACCCTCCGGACTAACCCTCCTCCGGCAAATCCTAACAGCAATGTAACATGGACTACAGGGGGCTGGGAGCACGCGTAATTTTTAATTTACCATGACGTAAATCGTATAAAACTGTCAAAGTCACTAAAAGCAAGAAGCAACAGCCTCTGTCCCTGCTGGCTGCATGTCCTTTGTCCTGCGACCTCCTTCTGGGCACAAATTATGTTCCAAACACACTGAAGGGTGTCGGAAGTCAACAGAGGAGCAGTCAGAAAAGAATACACGGAAAGAAAGCGGAGATTCCTTAATAATATCAACTGAATGAAAGAAACCGAGCACAAGTTAACTTTTAGTTACTCTCATAGTCAACTAAGTCCTTGCATTTTTATGGTTAGATATTTTCAGCATTGTTATTCTTTCTGTGTATTGGCTAAGGGAGCTACGGGATCGACTTCAAAACAAAGCAAAGCCCGCTACGCAGCACTCTCCCCAGCTGGGCGGGATGTCGGCCCAGGACACGGGACTGGCATTAATAAGTAAATCTCGAGCATGTGACGGCTATCAGTGGCACATCCGCTCCCCGATACTTCCGCCCACTCGCAAGTAAACCGAAGCCATTTATATTTTATCTTGTCCTTGTCGTCGGTTCATGTGAAGCGAACTTCTCTAAACTTCCAGCAACTGCGAAATGAAGTCGCCATGCAAGTCACCCCGCCGCCGCTCACCAGGATCTGGGGAATTCCTACGGTTTAGGGTTTGTGTGTGTGTGTGTGTGTACATTTTGGCCGGAAGTTGCAATTCCTGCCCTCAAAGCCTATAAATTTAACTTAGTCTTCTGCGGAACTTCTTCTCCTGCCTCAGTGGCTCTTGTTGTTTTGTCATGTTTTGTTATCCTATTTGTCCTTTCAGGCCAATCCGGTCTTGACCAGAAGCCTTCGTGCAGACATATATCCTGGCCTGGCTTCGCACACCGGCTGTTGACTTTTGGCCGAGGATTGCATTAGTTTAATTAGCCGAACACAGGTGACGGCAGCTAAGATGGATGCGGTCAATTTGCTTGGCCCGCCTCCGAAGCCGTAAGGTACAACCTAATGCAACTTGTAAACTAAATAGTTAAGTAATAATTAAATGTAAATGCTGTTGCCTGGCTTCGTCCATAATTCAACAAGCCGAAAGCGCTTCCGGCACGGACATTAATTAATTTACAGCAGCACAAGGAGAATATCTTTAGTAAGTTATAGAATTCCCAAAACCATAAAGATGCAGAAAAGCGGATTGTAAAATAATTTGATTATTGCAATCTTTGGCAAGTTGCAATTTTAATAATTTCCGTAGGACTAAAATCTTTGACTTTATTTAATCATTTATACATTAAAATAATGTCTAAAATATCCTTCTCTCTTCTTAATAGGAAATTTCCCAGAATGCGTTTGGAAATTTAGAAAAACAAATCATCGGCGAGCGCTCTCTCCGGGAATAGACATGTCCGCCCGAACGCTGTGACTGACATTATGATAACCCAATGACAGCTATTTGCCAAATCAGACATCGATGGAGGGGGCTTGTGTAAATCAATTGATTGGCAATGCGTTTTGATTGCCAGCCAAAATTTGGCACAGACACGCGACGGCATGGGCGTGGGGGAGATTTGTGGCCGAGGGTGAATCGATTTGGCAGTTTTTGTGGAGCAGGGAAGGGGGATTCCTCCCCGTTTAATATATTAATGCCTGACATGCACTAGGAATGTGCTCTATTGTCTAGGAATCAGCAGGCACGCCAGCTGAAAGGGGCTTCGATAAACCCAAATGAATTGAAATTGCAAATTAAAGCGGCTGCGTTAATTTTCCACCCGCCTGCTGCAGTTCAATGACACAAATAGCTGGCGAAATGGGCTTCTCTTCGGCTTTCCGCCAGTTGGCAATTTATTGAAAGACGAGTTTCTGTGCCTCTGAGCTGACAAGCCTAATTCTTGTTGATTTGTTCATGCTGGGACCGAAAATTCAATAAAAGTTTGTGATTCAATAGAGAAGGAGGGTTCCCATTAAATAAGAGAGAGTTTACAAGCAGAAAATAAACCAAACAAAGTGTATATCCCGCAGCAAAGCAAGTAATTAACTACATCGGTTTCCATGTAGCAGAACTCGCTTTGGTCTAAACTTACTAAAATAAAATATAGAAATGTAACAGGAATAAATAGAACATTGCAATGATCCAATAAACGAATTCCAACCGAATAATATTCCAGGAAAAATATTAGTAAATAAAGGAAACTGTTAATTTTGGCCAATACTTGTTTGCCAATTTTCTGCCAACGCATTGCATAACGATATTCCTTTTTATCTTTACTCTGGTAATTCCCAAATGTAATTTTATTAAAATAATAAAACAAGCCCACTAAACTGATAAGCGGCTCACATTGTTACCATCCTATCCGAGCCGAGTTCTTTGTGAATATTTCCTCACAAGAACGCTTATCTCAACAGCTTGTGAATTTTTCCTACATATGTTTCGGCTATGCCCCTTCCTCTTGGTTTATTTTAATATTTTATTATATTTCCCTTTGATGCAAAATGCATTTGCGATTTTTTTCTCCTTGTTTGATTTCGAAGTTAATATTCCTTGATATTTTCCTTTACAGGGTTTTACCATCAAGATGAAAATGGTATTTATTTTTATAAATTTTTGCTGGTGGATAAATATTGCTTGGAATCATTTTTATTGCATTGTTACCGTACTTTTATCAGTTTACGGCTTGCTCTGAGTTTTTGAGTAAATTTCTATCTTGGAATATTACAACAAATATTTTAAACAATTTTTAGGATAAAAATATGAGACCAAACAGTTTGAGCAAAAGAATTTCGCGCTGAAGGAACGGCGGGAGCTTTCAATAATCTTGATAAAAGCCATGCATCTTTGTCAAATGAATGCGACAGCTCACCAATGAGCTACTTTTCGTCGCATGAACATTAAAACTTGGCCACTTAGGGGTATATTGATGCATTTCGCCTTGGCCCGAATAGCTGATGATGTCACATGCACATGCAGCTAATGTTCCCAACGAACCCCTGTGAAAAGGGGTCAAAGTTGCCAACAAATTAAACTCGAATTACCTGCCAGGAACATAAAATCCAACCCAAATATATGTATGTATGCATACCCAACTGCACAGATATATGCATGCATCAAATATCAGGATCTGACGTTACTTGGCCTACCGCAACAACAATAAATGGGGGGGTGGCCTTGCGATTGGGGGGCTAAGTGGGTGGCAGGCTGGCAGGTCGCTAGGCTGGATGGGGCAGGACAATTACCGTTGAGGCCATGAGGCAGCAACCGCAGAACAATAGTTTCCTGTTTCCTGAGTGCTAAAGTTTTCATGTGTCTGACCCAGCCCATCCACCCTCCGGTGGAGCCTCTATATCCCCTATTGCTCCTTCCAGTGCCAATTCGACATCCTCCGCCCGCCGGACTACCTCTGAAATGCCCATGCCATGCAGGCAAACTGGAGTTGTGTTATGGTCGCTCGCATACTCAAGTTATTGCACACAGAGAAAAAATCTAGCTCTTTCTTGGAATTATGTTCTTAGAATGGAAGTTTTTGATTTGGATACTTTTCCTTGCTTTTCTATAATTGCACTAAATTTTGATTTATTTCTAAGCCTTTTTTGATAACAGAAAATGTATCCCTTGAATTTATCAATACTTGTTCGTTTATGCATTTAATATTTATTAAACCATTAAACCTTTTAATACATCCAAAGAACTATAGATTTTTCTCTGTACGGTTAAAGTTTTTCTCCCCTCACCGGAACATTTTTAATGCAATTTTCACCTAGCTGGGGAAACTCCCTCTAATCGCTCCCCCCTCTGGCTCTCCCTCGACGTAATTACTAAATACTTTTGGCGCTTTCTCTGTCCTGGTCAGGTCCTTTTTTCTCGCCTCTCGCTCCTTGCGCTCGCTCGTCCTGTGCCGTTCCTTGTTACTTATTTTCTTATCGTCTCGGATTTGTGGCCGCAAAATGTTTCGTGAGCTTTTGTTTGGAATTTGGCTAGCCCGGCTTTCATTTTTCTTATTTGTCTGGATATGGGTTTTTCTTCTTCCTCCTCCTCACTTATTTTCTTTTTTTTTTTTGCCTTCACTGCCCGCGGTCTATTTTGGTTGGCATTCCCAAAGTACAAGCGTGTGCCATGTTTATTTTTAATTAATTTTCCTTAAGCAGTCTAAGACCCTGCTGCCACAGCCGAAAATCCCTCCTTCTCGAGGACAAAACAAAGAAAAGAGAGCTCGATTTAGAACCATATTCTTTTTGTTCTGTTAATTTTTGCAATTTTCTACTTAATTACCTAATGGTCTTTGAGTAGCTACCAGTTACTTCTACTCGTTGGGGTCTCCCGCATAAATGTTAATAGAGGTAATTGTGACAACAGAACTCTAGTTGGATTTTTCTAAAGAGCAGATCTTCAATCCAAAATAATAGTTTAATTATTATCTTGAATATTTAAGCCCACTCTTTGAGCATAAACTAAAATAAAGACTGAAAAAAGCGTGAGCCACGACTGAATTAATTAAAACTTGGGCGATGAAAACTCCTTCTTCATTATATAGTGTCATCTGCAAAGTTTTTGGTCCTGCCAGCCAGCCATTCCTGGCACATTCCGATTAGCACAGATTCAGTGCCAGTCCGTGTCCGTTGGCCAGTCGAGCGTTCCGCTAATCGTGCAAATTTCAAGCACAATTGAAGCAGACTCAAATAAACCCAGCCGAGAACGCCCGGGAAATCCTGCCACAGCCATTGCCTGACAAGTTTTCCAGCGCGGTTGGTTGCGGAACGGGTGGGAGGCCCGGCCAAATTAAGCTGAAATTAGCTACGTTTAAAGTATAATGAGCGTATAAATGATTAATTGTTTTTTCGGGAAATTGATAAAGGCAGGAGGGCGGGCCAAGCCGACGCTTAATTAACTTTGCTTTATTGACTGCTCGAATAGGGCTAATTGTTCACTTGTCGCATTTCCAACTGACACCTGAGCCAATGCCAGGTTTCTTGAAAATTTCCATTTAACTAAGTGTCCCCCAGATGCTAGACTCTGCCTCTCTGTCTCTCTGAGACCCAGACTGGCCAGACTGTAAAATTAAATAATCTTTTATCGATTCCCCACAGCATTGCTGCCATAAGCCAAATAGGCTTCTTGGCGATTTGTCACAAAGCGCTTTCTGCTTATTTTCACAACAATTCTATTTGTCCTTTTGATTGCAGACAACAAAAAACTTTTCCATTCTGTCCTCGCAAGACCGCAAAGTTTCAATTACTTGAACTAATTTATTAATGTTGTTGAAATGTTATTCGGGGACTTGTATTTCAGGCTGTCTGTTTCGGCATACTTTGCCGGATACTTTATGCTAAGGCGGGGGGCAGGAATCCGAGAACAAAGGGTATGAGAAAATGCTGAAAATTAAATAAAATAGTTGGGATTTTTGGTAAATATATTAAAGAGTTTTATTTTATTTATAATAATGGTTATAGATAAATTTAATTTAGAATTCCATATTCCCTTTAGTATGTTATCAATTGCCCAAATAAATATAAAATGTATATTTAAGACATATTATTATTGCTCTTAGCCCATTTTTCCCAAACTTAGCTTCCCTTTTTTCATGTTTCCTCAACAAAGATTGGCACCTCGTGTCCTAGTACGACATGACTGCTAATTGATGGCTAATGCCGCCGCTCTTTAGGCCCCACTCCAGGCCCGTGCTTCGGGAAATCAATTTCGCTTTAATTAGTATGCTAGGCATGCATGTGCTCCGCCACTTTACGGAGTGCAGAGAATAATAAAATAGCCAACTGGAGCTGCATAATTTTTGGCCTTAATTCAATTTCGACTTTTCAGCAGCAAAACGGAAGTGCGCTTTTAGCTTTTGTTCCTTGCACTCCATGCCGGCTACCCTTTGACTGTTTTCATAATAAAATATTTGGAAAACTATATAGAAAACGCGAAGTTCGCAGCGAAAATGTGTGTGCGCAAACTATAAAATATGGGAGAAACAAGGGCGAAACTTTTGCAACTAATAAAAAGCGGAAATTCCACGAAAGCCGGAAGGGAAACGAAACAGGGATTTCGACTCAGACGTCAGTGGAAAATGCGTCTTGTCAGCCCGTCTATTGGCAGAAGCTCCCCAGCATAAATATTAAATATGGCATGTTTCAAATGTAAATGCGCTGTGAAAATTCCATAAATTCACGGCCCAGCTGCGCTTCCCTTCATGACATTTAACACTTTGGCAAACAGCGGCCGCCGCGAGTTACTGAGGCGGCAAGTTGGCAAGCCATTCAAATGCACTTCAAATTCCAGGAGCAACAGCTGCGACCACGCCAAAGGGGTCCTGGGTCCTGTCAATGGGCGTTAGTGATGGCAGCACGGCGTGATTGGAATTAGTTGGAAGATGGAAATTAGTTGGGAACTACTTTGTCTGAGAGTTGAGGAGGAAATGATTAATGATGTTGATACCCAGCTACTTGATGGGGTCAAGCTGGACAATATGTTGACTGCTGAGATAGCGCAACTTGAACTTGATTTCGATCCGCTTGTAATCTATATATATAAATATTTAGGTACTCTTTCATATCTTTGAATGTGTGAAATCACGCTGGCATCTCTGCCAAATCGAAGGGAACCTCGCCGACTGGTTGGCGTGCAAAGGCGGCGAATCCAAATTAAATAAGATTTGTTTGGCTGCCGTTCAAAGATGCCGAACGAAGGCAGGTCAGGTCCTTCTGGCTGCCCTCAGAATGTCCTTTCGCCTGGTTTTAACTTTTGTTGATGCCACCGACCCGCCGCCGCGCATTTTAATGAGTCAACTCAAGGCGAGTCGAGTCGGGGGCGTGATGTGTCGGATTGTTTGCCAACAAACATGCGTCAAGTTCAAGTTGGCGTGCGAAAAGCAAGAAACCAACACTGTCAAGGAGTGGAGTGGCACGAAAAAGCTGGCGGAAATAAACACGGCCAGACCAAAGTTTTTATCAGGACTTCTTGGCCCCAAGTTCGGGTTTTAGCCTCAGTCTCAGCCTCTGCCTCAGCCTCAGGATCTGCGAGGTTTTTGGTGTCGGCCACATTGTGTCCTTTGGAACAGTGTTTGTTGGGGCTCAAGAAAAATGTGTTTAGAATGCGGAAAACTTGTTGAAAATTGAGTTTTGTGTGGAGTTTTATTCATTGATTTGCGGCTGCTCCCACAACTAAAAGTGTGAGTGTGTTGCGGTTTCTTTGAGGAGCTTGAGGGCAGGAGGTGGCTGGGAATATGTGGTTAAAGGGACTGAATATTCCGTGGAACTTTAAGATGTGCTTGAAGTTTGCTTAACAATAATAATTAAAAGCTTATACGAAGCCATCTTGTTATTAATTTATTGATTTTAAAGAAATTCCAATTAGTTTAATCACTTTTTTTTAATGAAAATACATTGGAAAGTGAGGAATTTCAGAAAATAAATCGATATGCAATAACACTTTGCAGCGATACCGATTAACTTGACAGTGACTCTTGCAGCTTTCTTGCCACACTTTCTGATTAGTCGACCGCCACCGACACCCTGGAAATGTCAATCGCAATTGCCGCCGAATGCCGGAGCCCGGGAAAACTTTCCCTATGACCCATTAGTGCCATTCGATACGTACGTGTTTATTGGAAACTCGGTTGCACGTTCATTATTTGAGGTCACCGGCAACAGGCAACAACAATGGAAAAAGGAGAATGGCGAAAGGCGAATGGCGTATGGCAAAATGTGCAATAATTTTTAGCTGCAAACTTTTGTTACAACATGGAGATGGCATTGAGCGCAAGGAATTTTTAATCAATAACTTTGATTGCGTCTGTTGTTGTTGTTGTTGCCGCAGCAATTACCAGGGAACTGTCAAGTATATTAATTTACAGAGCCCCGACAATCTTCCCTTGCCCTTGTTGCAGTGTCTCGTAAATGTTTTAATGGCAAACTATTCAGGGGAAGGACTTTCATTACGTTTTTATTGCTGCGGCGCGCAGGCGAAGGTGAAAGGTGAAAGACTAAAGGTGGGAGGTGGGAGGTGGAAGGTCGGGGCGGTCGGTCACGTTCCGTGCCGTTTGTTGATTGCCCGACTTGCAAATGCCAGAGCAGTGCACATGTGCAGGTGATATTGCCATTAAATATGCAGCACTCCCTTCTGCTCCTGCCCCCGATTGAGCTGCTTCTTCGGAGACCCCTTTTCGGTCTCTGGGTTATGAATTGCAATGCATTTCGTAGTGGCAGCTTCCCAAGGCATTCGTGGGTACACGGCAAAGGCAAAGGCGTTAGTGGAGAAGGCTTTATCTTCGGTTAAAGACTGGCCCGAAAATATGCCCACCATAAGGGAAGGTGTAGTGCCAGGGAAATAATTTAATATTTATTGGAAATAAACAACGATAGAAATGATTCTTAATTAACCCAAATATATTTTGTGAGCTACCATTTGTCTCATTTTCTATATTTTGATTTTAAAGACAATGTATTATGAAATCAATATGACAGAAACAAAGCACTTAAGTTGTACATAAATCCATTCCACCATCTCTTATATATTTCTTTAAATTTTGTACCAACAATTCGCTTATATTTACAATTTCAAGTCTTTGTTAAATCTGTTTACCCACCAAAAATATCCATGAACTCCGAATAAAAAGGAAAACATTTCTTATTCAATGCTCTTAATTTAGGTACATCAAAGGATTTTGAAACCCTAGCTAATCTCCCTGCAAGAGCGCTTAGTAATTATTAAATTATAAAAAGCGTGTATAATATACACGGAATTATTACTATAAATTCGCCTCTTTATTATGGCTCAGGGGGCACGGCAGGTGGGCGTTGGGCTTAGTGGTTTGCTGCATAATGGAGGTGAAAATTGTTGTCTCTGCCCCGAACGCCGTGGCGTGTGTGCCCCACGTTTTCTGTTATGTGCCCGGCATTTACCCACGTCGGCATTAATAATCATTATTAACTATTTGCAAGCGTTGCCTGCGTTGCCGGGGAACGAACAGCAACGGATAATAGCTGGCATACATGGCATACATACACTATACACCATAGACCATACTATACAAAAATGTGTGCTAACATGCGTATATTAAAATTCTCGAGCATGCAAATCTGTCCAGAGCCCGGGCGCTGTCCACATAATTAGTGTGTTTTTAAAACAATAACATGCCATCGGCGCCTTAAATATGATACACTATAAAATCTCACTTCATATTCTGCGGATTCAAGAATAATAATAGAAATTCTGAGCTATCGCCTAGGGATGTTTTCTTTACTTATTCAGAAGACCGAGGACAAAGGAATTTCTCTTTGCATCTTTTATGTACATATAGTAATATAAATAAATATAAAAATAAACAAACTTGAAAGGATATCATATATCCCTGTCATAGAGATCGCTTAAATGTTTATTATCCTGCAATAATCCTGCTCACCAAACCCCAACTAGGGTTTGTCTCCACCTGCGTGTCTTCCGCTGCAATTTGCGCTCCAGCTGCATTTTGTCAAACTAACACATCGGTTTCCGGAGCATAGGTTTGGGGTCACGGACCGGGGTCCTATGGGGCCTGGGAACCCTAATGGTCGCATCGGGCACGCACTCGCACACGGGCGAAATTGTTTCCTGTTATTATGTAAATTTCCTCGTGGAGGCATGCTGGCAAATAGTTTTCCTTTTCGAGGAGGACTTGCATCCCCGGGATTGACCTTACCAGAGCAATTAAGCCGCTTAACCCATGGCAGCCGGGCAGCCATATTTCGCAGACCCCACCCTTCCGACGGGACATGGCCATAAAAATTGTTAAGCTCCATGCCTTCATCCCATCCGCTTGACAACGAAAGCGGAGCGAAAATGAAAAATAAAATGGCCGAAAACATTTGGCCGTTACAGCTGCAGTTTGTCAGTCGTGGCTAAAGCTTCAATTTGTCCCGTCCTCGCCCCCTATTCATCCCTTCCACGCTCTTGGCCCTTTCCCACTTTTCTTTTTTTTTTTTTTGCTTTTAGCTGAATCGAGATTTTCATGCATTTTATGTAACGATCCGGGGCACCTCACACCCGCAACTTGCGACCTGTGCATCTGCATCAATAATAGTTGTTTGGGTCTGGGTTTGGTTTGGCGTTTGGCTATGATTTTCAGCAAACGAGGAAGCGACTCAAATTCTGAACTCCCAACACTCTGGCAGCGCTCGGCTTATTCATATTTTTTGCCCTCCCCTCTCGCCCATTGATTTGCCAGTTAGTTTTAAGTATGCCAAGCGAAAGGCGAGACCAAGTCAAGCATCGTCGAATCCCCGGGCCTTCGCATGGGGGAGTCCCCATCCGGCTGTCTCGAGTGGCAGAGTGGTTTTGCGGAATGACATCGGTTCGGATCGGATGGGATCGGATCCAAGGAATTCGCGCCACAGAATGCGCCATAATTGGTTCGGTAATATATACGGGAATTGATTTCCCAGTCGGAGAGGCTGCATCGATGGCTTGCCTTAATTAAAGACCCGGCCAGGTGGGCGAGCATCTCTTGAGGTGACAATTTGTCTCTGCCTTTGAGGAAAATAAAATTAGTACAGGAAATTGATAAATGCTTGCAATGGATGGATAAGGATGCTTAATTGCCATACAAAAATGAATAACTTTGGTAATTAAAACGAATAATGTCATTATAGTATCAAATCGAATAGGAAATTTGATTTTCTTTGGTATGTAAGTATTTAAAATGCAAGTCTTATTTAGCATATGTGGAAACCAAAAGCGGAAGTACTTTCATGACTAATGAGTTCATGTAGGAGATAGAAGACAGGGAGGTGCCGCAGGACAATTACTCCAACACTTACCCGCTAATTGAACTCAGTGGAGTAAAATCAATATAGTCTGGGAAGGCCACACCTTTCGGTTTTCGCTGACCTTCCGGCCCCTTGCAATTTAAATCACATTTACCACTAACACAAATTACAGCCTATTGTGCACGATAACCCACAATTTTCCCAGGCCGCGTAAATGATAATTTCCCCAAACAAAGGCTTGGCATTAAGACATTAACGCACAAGTTTTGAAACAAAACGAAATGGAACTTATATTGTCACAAATTTGCAAGCACTCCGATTCCATTTCGGCATGTGGTTATTAAAAGCAAATCAAGTGCACGACCGATTTACGTAGCCCCAGACTAATTAGCCACTTGTGTGCTGAACCGAAAGCCGGGCTCACCAGCCGCGCCATCGGGGGTACAAAAAACATTTTGCCGCCTTTCCGTTTGTTGTGCGTGTTGGAGATTTTTATCAAGCCCCCCCGTAAATTGTGGGTGTGTGGGTGAAGGTCCCGGGAGTCTAATACAATGTCGTCGTCTACATCGAGTGCACTTGGGCCCGACTCGATAATGGCAGGTTAATAAACGTTTTTGTGCGACATTGAACGCATGGCGAGACGCTTTGTGAGTATGCGGCAGACGTTCAGGTGGGGACGCCCCCGAGTCCCTTGGTGCCTGTTCTCTGCTCATGTAGTCCTTTGGTCCCTCAGTCCTTTTAGAGCCCTTTTTGCATGGCTAATGTCCGACCCGAGCCGCCCACCACGCCTCATCCCCCAAGGATGACCTGAAGGACGTGGGATTTCTGAACTTGGGATGCACGGGCTCTGTGCATATCGCAGTGAATCACGGTTCAATGGAGCCAATTCAATGAAAATACAAAGTCGATGTCCTGAAGGAAGTGGCGGAGAGCAGAGGAAATCCCTGATTTGTATGGTCTGTTTGGAAAAAGTTTAAAAGCCCCAAAGCGCCCAACATGCAAATAATTGGCAGCATAACCCTTTTTCATTCCCAAGAGACATATCAGTGAATAAACATATCGTTTAAAATCGATTATTCAATATTGGTAAAAATCTGGCAGCTTGATTTAATATTCTAATTGTTTAAAACGAAGCATGCTAGTGTTTTAATAAGAGTTTAAACATAAAACAGTCAAAGAGCTACATTCATTGATTTTTTAGATTTAGATACCATACAAAGTGTGTCTGTTTAACAAAGATTTCCATATTTGAATAAAGAAATGTTTACCGATATGACCATAATGGGAGTAACTTTACATGTTTTTCATTAACAGATTAGCTTTGCATTTGATAACAGTTTTAGCTAATATTGTATATTAAGTTGAACATATTTCAAAATTACAGAAAATACGGAAGCACAATTTCCACGTCTTATTTTTCCAGACAGACTCTACTTGATACTAAATTTTATACACTCTAAATCTAGTGGTGTTTTGTCTACATCCCATGCGAATGAATAGAGAAAACTAAGCCCGACAGTCACCTGTCACAGAATCCG
This sequence comes from Drosophila ogumai, assembly GCA_018904815.1. NCBI lineage: Eukaryota > Metazoa > Arthropoda > Insecta > Diptera > Drosophilidae > Drosophila > Drosophila ogumai. The sequence goes on from JAEIIJ010006020.1 coordinate 13,671, forward strand.
CAGATGTTGCTCGGCCTACGCAAAAAAAAAAAAAAAAAAATAGAGGAATATAAAAAAAGTGTCACACTAAATAAAGCCCGAAAAGGTATGCCACACGAAACAAATGCCAGGCACGTTGGAAACATTTATCAAGACCCCGAACATCCGCCTACAGACGCCGTGCGCTAACAAGACGAGGGAGTGCCGTGGAAAAGGATAACAGGACGAAATCCAGGCAACTCTTTGGCCGGGAAGGCTCCGCCGAGTGACAAAGAGTCGAAAATTTCAGTCACGCGAAGGGATTAAATGTCGTTTGATGTATTCTCTGTCATTTAAGTTTCTGTTGATAGAGTGAGCGATAGATATATAGGAAAAAAATCAACTGTCAGACGTCGGAGAGCCCAACTCAGGCGCTGAGAAGGCCCACGACTTGGGGGCAAATGCATTTGTGTGATACATCCTCCGCCCCATTGACATGTCGAGTGAGCCGGGGATGCAGATAAAATTTAAATCTGCGCCGCACGTCCAGGGGTTAAAGCCAGGTGAATGGTCGTCGGTGGTGGTGGGGAAGCCGCAGCGCCTTGTGTGATTTATTGAATAAATCAGTTTGGAGTCTCCTCCTAGCAGCTGCTGAAATATTTATGTGAACGCTCGTACGTACGCGGCGGTTTTGAAATTTATGTGCGCCGGTAAATAAAATGAGACCTCCAATGGCGGCGAAAGCCGCAAAAGACGAGGCAATAAAAATTTGAAGTGTGTGTAAGGCATGGCCAGATATAATCTTATATGTGCATATATACTATACGCGGCAGACGCTGACAGAATGAGTTATCGGCTCGCAGTATTGTGATTTAGATGTGGTCACAGCCAGTAGAATGCGAGAATTATGAGGTGGTAAATTGCGTTTGATTCTGTGTATTAAATTGAATATTATAATTAAGCAAAGTCAATATGGACTTTAAGCTTATGCCTAAAACTGGTTTTGTTTATTTAAACAGCTTTAGTTCACATGATTTTCATATAAATTTTATATTTAAAGTATGCAAAATACTACACCCCATTATTACGTATTTTCCGACATTTTTATTTTAAAGTGCTCATGCAATTTTAATAAACCTGCCTTTCTATGACATCCAATTCAATTATGGCTAATTAACATTTGGGCATTTATGATTATAGTTTATGGTAAATCGACTGAAATTAATTCCATTAAATATAGTTTTTACATTATTATAAAACATCGCTTGATTTCACTTTATCATGATTATATTTCGATATTTTTATCCAATTCAAATGTTAGCATTTGTAGAGAATATGCATATATACAAATATTTTTAAATATATAAGAAGTCTCATATATTAAAGTAGAAATATTTTTTATAAATTTCTTATTCATAAATTTAATTGAGGGCCCAAAATGGAATTTTACACCCTTTACATTCTAGTGCACACCTAAAGGAATCGTTTATTGGTATTTGTCTGGATAACCTAATTAAGTTATTATTTATTTTTGACATCCACATAAAAGCCAATTATTATTTTGTTTTTCAGTTTGTATTTAGAATATTCCTGCTGACATGTGGTTTTCCTATAATAAAGTCTTTCTATCAATTTTACTTACCAATTAAGACAGCAAGAAGCGTCGTTTTAAAAGCTGAATGGTAAACAATTTGTGGCACCTGCATGATGAAAGGTGTTAATTTTGATCTGAAAATATGAAAAGAATAGATGTTATTGTAGTGAGTTGATTTATCGAAACCATGTTTATTAAAAAATAACAAAGAAAATTATTTATAGTAATAATAATCTATAAACAACATCAATTAAATTACTATTCAGAAAACTTAAATTGACAGTGTTTATCTTTACAAGATTATTAAAAAAAAAATCCACAATTTCCTTTAGTCCTCTTTAATTAAAATCCAAAAGCAAGAAAGTCATTTATTAATATTTAAAATTATCCAAGACCAAGTAGATTTTTTTATTGAAGTAGGGAACTTGAAAGGTTCCATTAGCCAAAGACTACCCCACTCTTTTGAGCGTAGGATAGTTGAAACACCCACTAGAAGACCTGGATCGACTGTAATAACATCTTGGAACGGCGGCAGACAGCAACATCGGTCCTTAATGCGTTAAACTTTGGCTGCACCACGTAACTCCTGTTGGCCAATGCAACCGACTGGGCCGGTTTCCTTGAGGCAGGTGTTGCAAAGTGAGTTTCTTATAGTCACTACTTGGGCGGACCAAAGTATTGAAAGCAATTTTGTAATCAGCCGGAAAGGAACAAGGGGAAACTGTATAAAGTAATAACTATAAAGAAAACTGCAGCGATTTTCTCCCTCCCCCGCCACCACACACACACAGTTTGGGCAAAAGTTTTCCATTAAGGATGTGTTCCTTCCGTGCCTGGCCGAAAAACACATTGTTGCCTAACTGCACATCAAATGCTCCCTCCCCCCCTTCCCCGACTTGCGTCGGTGAGAACAACATTTTTCCATAAATTCTTCGGCTTTTCGGGGCACTCGGAAAGTTGAAAATCGGATTATAATAATCCCCTGGTCAGCTTGAGTGGACTCGCCGAGAATGCGAAAGGATCCGAGGGTCTTTGAGGAGGAACTTTAACAAGTTGTAATCTTTTATGGCAGCAAATTGCATTACAGCATCGGGCATCGGGAGGGTCCATCTCGTATGGGAATATTCACATGACCAAGGAGCAGCGATGTCTTCTCGGGAATATCCCATTATCCCGGGGCAGGGCCCCGGCTGGGCTTAATTGCTTCGACTTCATTAAGGTCAGCAGCTCAAAAGCACCCAAAAGCGTCCAAAACAAAGGGGGGAATTAGGTGAAAACTTTTAACTTTTTAATTTATGCATTGACAAACTTAAACGACCGAGTGCGACTATGGGAGCAGGACAAACAAAAGGGCCAAGTCTGTTCCCAATGCGATAAGCCGCAAAGACTGCACTCCCAGACGCTCTCCTCCCCTTCATCTGGCCAAAGGGAATCTCAAGTGGGGCAGACAAAAACGTCCAGAGGGCAAAAAATATATATACATTTATATAGTCCCTTCGTAGCCTGTTACCCTTGTTCTTTTCGTTAATTGCATCCGTAGCAAAGCTAAGTAAAGCTGGGCAGGACTCGGGTTCTTAAAGCGTTTTTTCACATCTACTTCGAAAAGAAGCTGAAAAGCCTTGCAGTTTGTGGTCGAAATAATCCAAGACTTTTCGCAGACCTGTAAACAAGATAACCTGGCTCTTATTTTGTTTTAAAATGAATTGAAGAAAATACGGTTTTATTAGCGAAAAGCTAAGAAATTGTCTTTGATTTACACCGATGACATAATATATTTTTAGAGTAACTATTTCATTTGAATGCAGTGTGCTTCAAAATAATCCTAATAAGGTTTCACGCACTCTTTCATATTTTAAAATATTAAAAGTCTAATAAATTGAACATAAATGTTCAGAGATTATGGCTTTAAATTGGCTTTTTCCCCAATTAGATGTTCGCTCAAAGATATTCAAAAAATCCAAGCGGAAACAATTCGTTTTTAATCTGTAAAAGCCAGTTCATAAATCCCTCAACAATCATCCAATCAAAATACTTCTTGCTCCACCATCCAAGGCAATTTGGAAAACCATCAGTGCAATAAATATGTCCAGTCATCCCATGGCAGAGGCCATGACATCTGCTGCCGTTGATACTGTAGCATTTCACAGATTGCTCGATTACGAAATAACCAGGAAACAACAATGCAAAACGAAGGAGCACACAAATTTAACCAACCAGGATAGATGGCTCGGCATTGAGAGCTAAATCAAAATGGGTTTGCTGGCAGGATGAGAGACCTATTAAACCGCTTTTGGCCTTCAGAGCCAGCACACACGGGTAAATACTAAGTTGGCTGTGGAGTTGTGCAGCGCATGTGAAAATTGGTAAACAATTTATGTGGTCAAATAAAATTGCTGCGAAATGGACGATGCAGCAGCAAAGTCAGAAACAAATTTATGACTGCTCAACCCAATGCCAGAAAATTCGCCATAAACTTTCGCAGTCAAAAACAGGATATTTCGAACTGTGAACCGCGCCGTAGAAGAAGATAACAGAGACTTTTTAAGACAACTTAAAAACATACTGAACGGCTTGCTTATAAATTCCTAATAAGTATTTATTGGAACTATGAAAAACAATTATTATTGGGCCACATTTGATGGCCTTAAAAAGTTTATTTAGGTTTAAACTGCGTTGAATTTAATAAACTTGGAATGCTCAGATAAAGTTTTCCTTTGAAATCCTTATGTTAAAACTTGTTTAAATTTATTTTGATAACAAATTAAAATTCATAAAACATTTAAAATGAAATGTTTTGATATTTCTCTATTAAGATGAAACTATTAATCACTTGTTCTGTAATAACTTAAGCCCTGCTAAAATAACACTTCTATAAGTATTTATTAAAAGTCATAATAACAAGCTAAAGTTTATTTTTGAAACAAAGGTCTCATCGGAATTAATAGAGTCAGAATAGGAACTTTTCGGTGTTAACCTGAGCCAAGTTGGCTCACAATCACCTTCCCAATAATTCTGCTGTCCGCGCCACTGGGCATATGCAATAACTGTATGCAGATACCGAAACCTAAGAGAGGCACCGAAGTGAAACCAGTTATGGAGGCACCATTCCAGGATATAAATTACATGCTTAGCTACTCATAGTCCCCGGACCCAAGCTAAAGTTGTGCTCCTTTTTTCAGAGATTATGAAATAAATTTCCACATGCCACAACATTTTCGCAGCCGCAACCGAACAACAACAGCAACAAGAACTGTGCCAAGCTACCAGATACTCGGGCTCCGGCAAATGTTGCACTTGAGATGCGCCCGCAGCGCCAAAAAGTAGGCAACGAAGCCCTAAATTACACACACTGCCACATCCAAGGGAACCTCTCCGGACTCCGGACGGCGGACTCCGGACTGCGGACTACAGACTCTGGATTCCGGATTCCAGAATGCGGAGAGCCAGTGGCCATGCCAATGGCAACAACAATGGATTTGCATATGAAATATATTTCAATCGCCCAGGGGTCCTTCCACCGCCATGTTTTCCTATTTGTTGGGGCGAAGTTTGAGTCGGTATAAGATTTGTGATGCCAGCTCAAATATAAAAAGAGCAGAAAGTTGCGCACTTCGACGGTGCAAAATTTGCAAAGTTTCCTTCGCTTGCAATCCATATATTACCAGAGATAAGAATTAGACTTGGGATTTGTGTAAAACTTTGCCTGGGACCGCACTTTCCGCTCAAAAATTGATGACTTCGAAACCAGAAACTTGGCCCACTTCAAAGCACAAAGCAGCATCTCATTAAACATTGTATGGCTGAAAGAAACACTCTTTCTGGTTCAAGCATGATCAGTTCCTACAACTCATTAATAAATCATTTAATTGCATACAATATATTAATTACATTCTGCATTTAATTATGCCTCAGTTATGCCTTCAATATTTAATGTTCGACGGAAGTAAACGCAAATTTAATTAATATTGAAAGTCCGAGATATTCATGCGATTAGCTGACCCACAATTATATGTGGAATCAACTTATATGTAGAAAAGTTATAATCGCATTAACTTGACGCAGAAATCATGCCCGATAGGAATAATTAAACATTATTTTCAAATAAGAGTGCCCAAAATCTAATTAACACTCTCTTCAGGCTCACGGCTGCTTTTTTTTTCATCTTTTTACCAATTTTACTGCAAGCTTCCTCTTGCATAAACCACAGCATTCTCAGCCAAACAAAAAATGAGGAAATAAAAGACCAGGCCTTAAGAGAAATGCCGGCCTGGCTCCGAGAAGAATGCGACACCGTTGCAGGTGGCAGTAAAAAATTGCTGAAATTTCTCCAGCCAAGGAGCGAGCTGGAGAACAGGAGCCGCGGGTCATCCGCAGCTCAGATCAGCGTACGACTCATTAAACGCGGGTCTCAGTTTACCTCTTCTGACCGATAATACACTTTTAAAAAATATAGCAACTAGTCATTGATAAGATCACACTTATTCAGTATTCCTAAAACATAATTTATTTAAAATAACCCTAAACCTTAAACCTGGAAAATCGGGAAATCAGAAAAAGATTTAAATTTGATTTATCTTTTTTTGTTGTTAAATATTTATGCAATAAAAAGGAAGTATATTTTTTTAAATTTATATATGGAATTTTGTTGACTAATATTAGTAAGTTTTTTATTTTCATGGCTACAACAAGAAAATGTAGCCTTGAGCGCCAAATTGTTTAATTTCAAATCAGAAAAATATTCTATTATAAGGCCTCCGGTCCCAGTACCAAAAATTCTTCTACGACTAATTTTATATATTTTTAAAATATCAATAAAGCTGTTATTCACCTTCACAAAAAAGATAATGAACGGCAGCTTTTTAATAATACTGCCACAAAAAAAAATTTTACTTTTAAATCATAATGCCATAATGTTATATTCAATGTAATTCAATTTTTTTGAATTATTTTTTCGCAGTGCTCCTCTGTGGCGCTTTCTCCTGTTGTTATTTTTAAGCCGGTCGCAGGGTAATCCGAAAAGGCTGGCGACGACTTAATGCGCCCCTTGGCTGTGCTAAATAGCTCTCATTATTTACTTTATTTTCACATAAAGCGTGCGAAAAAGTTTTTCGCCAGGCGGGCACCGAGAAAAACGGAGCAGAATGGCCAAGATAGAGAGTGAAATAAATTCTGGTTCTCGACTGGGTAAAGGATTTCTCGTTTTGTTTCGAAACTTTTTTGACTCAGCTGTTTGCGGACACTTGCCAGGGGCCCCCAACTCCTCAGGCGGCAATAAATCATTTCACATATCAATCAGTCAATCAAATAAATGTTTGACTACCGCCCAGCGCCCTCCCGCAGTCGATATTGATTGTCCCACTAAATACAATTTTTGCCTAGTCAGTGAGTCGCCCAAAAGGAGGAAGATAAAAACGGGAGCGGCCAGAAGAAAACTCAGCCAGGCAGTTGACATTTTCCATCAAAAAAAAAA
>JAEIIJ010006026.1:0-29399 GCA_018904815.1 Drosophila ogumai
ATAATTTCTGCAAGGGTATACAAACTTCGGCGTGCCGAAGTTAGCTTCCTTTCTTGTTTTCTTTCAGTTTTGGTTTTAGTTTCAGTTGTAGTTTTTGTTCTCCTCAATTCAATTAAATTGAACAAGCAGTCGACGCTGTCTTCGGGGGCCTTGGCTCTGCGCTAATTCACCCAGCCCCGTTGGTTTTTCACCGTATTTTCCTACGATTTTCCATCGTCGCCATTGCCGCGGCGTTATGTTCAATTTTCTGCGCTTGTAGCTCGTAGCTTTTCAATTTTATTTTTCTTTTTTCTGTGTTATACTTTTTTCTATAAAAGTTGATCGGGTTTTTTGCATGCTAATTGAACACGCCTTTTTGTGTCTTAAATGCATTAAGCGTTTTAAACTTGACTTTTGTTTTGGCCAACTTAATATGGCTTTAAAGGAGCCAACGCTCAGGCCTTGAGTTGCGAAAATGTAATGCTTTTATGGGAATGGTGCTGAGATTGAATCAGACGGTTCAGAGCTATCATAAAAGGTTAATATTCATAATTACAGGTAATGTTTGGTAATTTTTAGGGGATTAATGTGGATTCATTTTAAATGAAAGTTGCTTGAGCTTGAGTTTAAAATTGTTTTAGCTGAGAAATGTGATTTGTAATGGAATATATAAGTTTTCTTAAACCTTCAATTAAATAACCACTTAATCTATATAAATAATTTTTATTTAATTATTTTCCTTTAGTTTATTAATAATATATAAATAAATAGATAATTAAAACTAATTTAATTTAATAAATTCCTCAAATGCACACAATTATAGCCTTAGGCTCTCCGAAAATAATATTAAAAATTTAAAATAGTCATTTATTAACCAAAATTAGCTCTATTAATACCTCAAAACTCAAGTGCCAAACAAAAATATTTAAGAACTAAGACTTCTATTTAAAATAATTATAAAATTCCTAATAATAATTCCCCTGAGGCATCCAAGTCTCTAAAAATAATTTTAAACAATGAAAAACTATTTAAAATAATTATTAAATAAGCCAAACTCGACACGACTGTTGTTTCTCTGAGCTAGCCAAGTGTCAACAACAAGTCTCTCTATTGCAATGGCACTTTGAAATTTTTCCGACAAGCCGCCGTTGCCGCTGACCATTCGAAAGACATTACCACGTCTAGACGTTGAGCAAACATTGTCAAAAAATACACAGAAAAGCACACGAAATCCGAATGGCAGGTGCCACTTATAAGACTTAAAACTTAAGCACCCAAGCTAAACAAATCAAGCCAAGAGGGAAAAACAAAAACAGAAATACAAAAACCAATGCCAGGTGACTTGGTGACTTGGTGGGGACATGTGCCAAGCAAATTTATAGCACCATTACGACCAGATCGAGAATTGCATCAATATGCAAATAAGTGTAACCGATATTACATGTAATTGCTGCTAATTTGGCAGCCAACACGTCCGACCACGACGTGACATGCTCCACACACAGACTAAAAAACGGTTGCGAAAACAAGTCCCAAAATGAGTGACTAAGGCTGACATTCGGCCCGATTACAGGTGACGGGGGTAGAGTGGGGTCCACAGGTGATTAATGCAAACTCAAATTTGGTCTAAAAAGCGTGAGAATTGGGGACAGGACAGGCACTTGATTGAGACAACTTGTCGCAGAGGAAAATGTGCATATATTATTGAGAAATTTTATATGGAAAATGGGGTTGGGTCTAATTAAAATTAAAAGCAAATGTTTAGGGTTTTTTTTTTGGTTTAATTTTAATACCTCAACTAGAAAATGTAGTTGAAAAATTATATAAGAATTAATTGGCAAAGCCTAATGAGAAATAAAACATTTTAAGGGAAAGGAAATCAATAAATGAAAATTATTAGGTAATCATTTCCTTAAAATTCCATTATAATAATTAATTTATTGCATCATATTTTTTAACGAGACTCTGTAAGCATCCTTTCCAATTATTTGAAAGTTTATTTTGGCTTCCCTATTTTCCATAACGCATAAATTTATTCATCCAACCAAACGACTCCATTCAAACCACAATTCCTGTCTCTCAGGGGGATTTCTTGCATTTTGTTTGCTTTTCGGGCTTGGGCGGATAATTTGCAGAATTAATTTTATGCAAACATGCCGCCGAGTAAGACGACATGACAATTTAATTGGACGCGACATGTGGCCAGCGTTTCCACTTCAAAATTTCAAAAAAGTGGAAGCCCACGGCTGTTACGGACTAAACAAGCTGCTGCGGCGGCGGCGCCTGCGCAACCGAATCCGAATCCGAATCCAATCGAATCGGACAAAAATTTCTGTTAATTTGGCACTCGCGTGTGTTGTTCTGTACCGCCCCCGCACCCTTAACAAGTCATCTTGCGATCAAATGGCCATTTAAATGTACTTCAATCGGGTGGATCCACGGAGAAAAATAAAGTATATGGCAAGGATAAATAAAATATTTCTATACAAAAAACATTATTGAAGACACTAAGAAATACCTAAATATATTATTTAAAATATTAAAAATGCCTTAGGAATATTTTTGTATAAAAAAGGTATTTGGAAAATATCAATAAATTCAATAAAGACAAGAATTAAATTAAATGATTCAAGGATTTTAAAGAGATTAAATTTAATATTGAGAAAAAATATATTTAAGATACTTTTTAATATTTTAAAATAATGTAATTTAACATTTAACATATAGGAGAAATACTGAAAATATTTTTAATCAAGCTTTGATTTTCTAACAATAAATTGCTACCATTTATTTCTAACTATTTTCTCTACCATTGCTTAAATATTTTTTATAATATGCTTTATTGTATTAAAAACAGTTTCTCTTCACTAAATCGATAGTTTCCCCAATTTAAACCCTTTAATTTTCCCTCTGTATTCGACTCAAGTATGTGACCCACTCTCGGTGGCCTTTTGAAAGAGACTTCAACTACGATTTTGGCCATATAGGAACGCCTGTGGCAAAACGGCTGTTTCGGCTTGTATTTCTTTTTCTTTTTTTTAAAGAGCAATTAAGTAATAAAGCAATTTCATGTTCCTTTGTTTTCGGCATCGATTATTCTGCTCTTTGCCGCTATTCTCTCAGCTCTTGCCGTTGACTCACTTAGGAGGTTTTATTTATTTACTTTTTCGGTGGGCGTTTAATTGAATTGCTGGTGTGCCGCCCGTGTGGGCAATGCATTGTAAATCTTTATAGTTACACAGATCCCACAGCTCAGATATTCGCGCGAATTCGAGACTGGCGTTGCTGTATTAATATTAACAAAACAGAATAAAAAAAGGAAAAGAAAAATTCAATTTGTCTGGCCGTTGTAAATGTCGCCGCTGCATGACGGATCGCTGGGGTCGTCCAGGGGTTAAGAGTTGAATGTCCTCTTTTTATACTCCTCTCTAGAGACTCATGTGTGTGTGTGTGTGTACTTATAGCTGTGTTTTATCATGACTAATTGCCGCATTTTTCTAGCTAAATGCCAAAATGTGACTTTTTATTCGTAATTTTCATTTATTTGCCTTTTTAATTTATTCGCCGCCTGTTTTGGCCAATTAATCTTGAATGGTCAATTTATGAGCTCCCCTCTCTCTGGGGAAAGAGAGAGATTCAAATTTATTGTCGGCAATTGAACATGTTTGAGAAATGTCCAAAAATTAATATGGAAATTGCCATTTATGAAGACCCATGACACCGATGATAATTTAAAAATCCCCAAAAGGAATTAAGTTTATTTTAAATATATTTTTGCAATTGTAAATTATGAGATCCTTGATTGTTTTTATGGAAAAAAAATATATAAAGCTTTCTCTTTGTTTTATCTACTATTAAATATTTATAAAATTGATAAATTGATTTATTAAAATTGTTCATTATTTTCTTTTTTAAAAAATCCATCTACAAATATTTATTTAATTTTTTTTTTTAACTACGTTTAATAAAAAATGAAAGCCATTTTGATGTACTCACCTTCTACATCTTAGAACTATGACCATTACAATAGCACCTATTAGAGCCGATATGATTGAAACTATGATTAGGGTGAATGCCCATCCAAGTTCGCCGGCGGTATCTGCAAAACAGGAAACCACAAAAAATAGTTAATGTAAGCAGTAGGTTAAATATATTTATCTGAGGGCATAGCATGTGTGTGTAATGGGCGTAATAAAACAAGATGATCAACGGTGGATGTAATACTTTTATGATTATGCAATTTTAATGGCGCGATGGCGATAAAGCTGATGAATTCATAAAAAGTTATGAATATGAATAGATAGTGGAGAATGAAATATGTATTAAAATGCGTTCATAAATAAGAGATACAGTGGGCAGGGCAGGTCATCAAAGCAGCATAAATAAGTCTCTTAAAACTGTTCCAAGTGGTTTTTAATTAGTAAATAAATAAGTTTTTAATTGAAAATAATTCTTGGAAAATGCAACTAATTTTTCTTTTAAAGAATTTTAAATACGTTGGTTTTTATTTATAGTTTTAGTTTAAAACTGTTTCGGCTACACTCGTTGATTCGTGAGTAAAGTCAATTAGACTTCAGCCTTTATTAACTGAAAGCTACTTAAAATCGCTCTAGGAACTACAGATCTTACAGTTAATATATTTGAAATTTACGTCTCTTAAATACTCACTTACATATGTATGATAGTTACGGCGCATTTAACGATGCAAAATTAATTACAAACTTTATTATCTTAACAACTTGGGGCTGGCGTCGTCGCTGCCCCCGCTGGTGATTTAGAATATTTATGGGCCGCCGTTAAATGAGGCGAGCTTTGGGAGTGAATGAGGAGTTATGTATTTCCTGTGCTCTCTTCTCCCCCTTCTCTGTTTTGGCCTGGCCAACACATACTGCGTTTTTGACCCTTTTTCCTAGTCTGGCCCAACCGCTATCTCAAAGTGGCCATCTCTACTTGCCAGAAGGGGAAGAGAAAAAGGTCAAATTCAGCAAACAGAAATCAACACGCATATAAATATTACAGGGCGCCTTTGGCCTTTCCACGGTATATACTATACAATATATATCCTTTTGATAAAAGCCGAAGCGAAATTGAAGATGAAATAAACAGGGGAGTGATGGGGGAGGTAAGTCGGTAAAATAATACTCTCTCTTTGCTACTGATTTTGATGTAATTTTGGGTTAAATGGTTAGAGTATTTTCAAGCTCAAACTAAAAAAAATATCTGGACGATATAAAAGACTTTTTCGGTATTTGGCAATTTATTAATTAAATGTATTAAATGTTTAAAGCATAATATATTTTTTAAGACCCGAATTTCATTCTTAAAAATTTTATTAGAAAATAAGACAACTAAATTGGTGAACGAATTTTATTAAATGTATTTCTTAAATAAATCTTTCTATACCTTTATATCTTTGTTCTTATTGCCCAAGCTTTGATCTTATATTTTTTTAAATATCTTTCTATTTATTTACAGTTAAAATTTAATTAAATTCCCGTTAACACCTCTGGCATTTTATAAGATAAAGTAACATGTAGCTAAGGGAGTACAAAAGCCCTATTTACTCCATATTTCACCTTGAACCCTTGGGCTATATCTTGTATTTTCGCAGTAACTCCTTCAACTCTCTCTCACTCCTTCCCCTCTTGGCCTAAAAACAACACTTGGAGTGAGGGTTATGGCTAAAATGAACGTAATTTAGCCGCTGCTAACTGATGAATGGACTATCAACATTTGCCTTGTGCTTCTCCCTGGCTCCTGGCTCCTGACTCCTGGAGGCTCGCGCCTCCTTCGCCTTTGACCCCGTTTTCGCGCTTATAATCGTTTGTTATCTCATTGTCAGTTGCTTAAATATTTATGCTATGCCCGGTGAACGCTTGCCCGGTGCTATAATGAAAGCAAACGCCATTATGTTACCCTTACCCGCGGCATCTTTTTCGGTGGAAACCCCCTCTCCTCCTCTTTCTTCCTTTCATTGTCTTCGCTTCGTTATAATTCAATTGGCCAAAAAAAAAGAAGATAAAAAACTGAACTCGAAAACTGGAAACTGTGCGTAAGGTCTTTGGAAACTGTGTAATTAATAACAAACAGAATGGGAGCGAGTGAAAAGCAATTTTCGCCCGAATTGAGGATGTGGGCGTGGCCAGCAGGAAACGCGTTAATAAGCGGCGCCTCAGAAAGTGTTAAACACAGGAGAAAAAAATATAAGAAATTATGAAAAAGTTAAAGAAAAGCAAAAACAAAGCCAGAGAAAAACGAAATGAGTATAACGAGCTTGCTCCACTTGTTAATTGAGTAACGAGCTTGGAGAGAAGCACTTTGACGGGGGCTCCACATGAGTTTTCTGTTTGTTTTGCATTTGAAATTGATAACTTTTTAATTTGAAAATGTTTTAAGAAAGAAATTTGGGTCTCTTTTAATGTTAAAATATTTTTTAAAAATAGGAAGAGAGTTGCTTTTAATACAAAATTGTTTTTATAAGAAATATATTTGTAAAAGAGGAAAATATTTCTTTACTTAAATAAAATAAACAAATTTCTGTAGTTTCTGTAAGTAATGAAAAATGTTTAGGTTTTTTTTTATATGTATTAGCAATGTACACTTTTAATTAAATATTTTCCTTAGGTTTTTAAATTTTGTTTAAAATAATAAAACGAAAACTAATGAAATCTTTTTTAGCTAAGCCATATATAGTTTTATTTTATATAAAATAAAGTTAGTCTTAAATTTTTATAATTATCTTGGCATAATCCTTGTCACCCTTGAACATGTGCATATATATTTTTCAATGCCAATCGCAGGCAGAATATGCATTCCAGCCCGAGGCTCTCCCCTCTGATTTTTGCACCAAGGACTGCCTCCTGCCGGCTTGTTGGCTGTCGGATGCTGATGTCAGGATTGCCTGATCCAAAGGCAATTCCCCAAAAGACTCGTAAATAGCCAAGACCCCAAAGAGGGGACCCTTTTATACCAGCCACTCGTATTGATGCCACTCGCTGCAAGTGAACACCTGTTCAGTGCGCACTGCTCACCGCTGTACGCAATCGGGTACAGGTACTTGCAGGTATTTATTAGCAGCCTCTTTCGCTGACTGATCTATTTCAGTGGAGCCCATATAGCCGGTCCTAATTGGCAACTCATTAAAATAATTTCGTGCCGGACAATGGCAAAGGCAAAAGTTGCTGTAATGCCTCACTTTTTTTGGGCACAGAAGAAGAACATGGCCAGTGGCTTTGGGTTTTCCTGGAACTTTTACTTGACTTGACACGAGCAGAGGAGTCTCTGGTTCTCTGCAGCTGTGCTGGGCTTTTCCGCGGAATTGCAGTCAGTCGCAACAGCAGCAGGAGGCTTGCAGATACATCCATCAGATACAAATGAGGGCCCGCAGATGCAACCGACCGCCGACTCACTGTCTGTGTCCGTCTGTCAGCAATTGTAATAATCGATCTGCATGCCGCATGATTGATGATGCCTATGGCTGCTCCACCAAGTGCTCTCAAGATTTATGGCTCACAACGCTCCGCTTTCCACTATCGGCCAAGTTAACAGGCTTGTATCTCAAATGCCGAAAGCCAGAGCGACATAATTCCGATTCCAAGACATTTATTGCACATTATCGCATAATGCATAATACCATATGCAAATTTCGACATCGCTAACCCACCTGCTCGAAGGCGGTGGGAGAGCTAGTTAAGTCGGGAGCACAGAGAAAAAAAATCTTTAGGGAGAACTTTTCATTTTTAGAGACATTTAGCTGTATTTACGGTTTTTTGCAAGCCAAAAAGGCAGCTATTTATTCAATTAAAAATCTTTAATAAATATTATACGAATTAAGCTTTTGAAACCCAAAGGGAATAATTTTTAAATATTTTCCTAATCATTTTCTGAGATCTTTTAAGGAGATTATAGTTTTTATTTCAAAGTATATTTAACCTAAATGAACTTTAAAATATTCCAATAAATTTTCCTCTTTATATAGCCTGTTGAAACCTTAATAATTTTCCCCCTGTGTACCCCTAATGCAGCTACTGCTGTAAATCATTAAAATCGACGGCCCACAGGCACTGCAGCTGAGCATTTGAGCCCCGAAAACTGTCGCAGTTTTCATTTCCAAAAGGTTGTCTGTGTGTGTGCCTCGCTTTTTTTGTTTTTTGTATTTTTTGGGATTTAATTGCCTGGCCAAAAATGCCGAAAATGAAACGGGGCAGGCTGGCTCACAACAAGTTTTCCTGGGCATTATCTAACAACGTATATCGAGCAGGAGGGGCTTTGGGGGGCGTGGCCGGTGCTGTGGGCCTGCATTCGTGCATCGGCGACTACGACTCAATTAACAGTCCACACAATTAAATTAAATGGTCGCATTTGTTTTCAAATTGAGCAATTAAGAAATGATTTAGCGACTTTTTTGGCATTGGCATTTTTGCCGCAGCGCTGACGGTGGGCGATACCGCGACTCAAATTAAATTCGAGATAATAAATTGAGCGGGGCGGTGGGAGAGATGATTAAAAAACCGTGAATGAATGCCTTTAATTAATGAAATTTCTATATAAATATTAAAGTATATTGTGACAGTTTTAAAACCTGAGCAGGTTAATAAATTAAATTAATTAAAATGCTTACTTTTAAATTACTGGAATTTACTTTTTTCAGTAAATAAAAGGAATTTTTAAAGGTTTTTATTTGTTTATAAATTTTTTCAGAGAAAGCTAAGGTCAAACAATTAAAAACCCTTCAAACGAAGCCATTCCTTTTGCCTTAAAAATAACAGCTGTGGGTCAAAAGTCAAACACACATCACCTTTTGCGGAAGCTCATATATCTGTCACTGCCTTTAAGCGAATATTTCCTTACAAAACTTTCTTGAATATATATTGTACATATATTCTCCAGAACATATGGTCGATTTCAAGTGGAAAGAAAGCCCGCAAAAAAAAAAAAGAAATAAGTGAAGAGCGCTCGAAAATTAAATGACAAATTAAATAATGTCAGCAACGCGGCGGTTGCCCAAAGGTTAAAGCCATAAAAAAGAGGGCCAGGTTTCGGGGATACTCTCGGTTAAGCCAATATAATAAATTACATGGCGACAGTGGCGATAATCAAATGAACAACAGCAACAGCAACAACGGCAAAGTGCAACATGCGTCCGGACCGAAAGTCGTTAAATAAATGGCACTGAAAGAAAAATGTTCCTTGCCTTATTTTATTTTAATATCATATTAAATTTTAAGAAGTAACTATAGGGACTTCAAGACAATTAAATTCCAAAAATTATTATTCAAAGATTTTTGTTGTATAAAAAAATAGTAAATAAACAAATAAGGCGCTATTTAATGCACAAAGAAAAGGCTTGGATAACCCTTTTTTTTATAATTGTAACCAATGCTTAATTTTAAGCTTTTCTTTACTTTGTTTCCTTTCCCTACCTTTAACTATTAGCTTATTAATAAGTAATTAAATATATAAAATTCAATTTAATTTCCCTCTTACCATATCTTTTCTCTCACTGCACTTCCCTTTCGGTCAGCGGCTGCAAATTGTCAGCGAAAATGAAATAAAAATTAAACTGAATGCGCAGGCGCAGAGACAGCAGCAGCAGAGGAGGGGCACAAGAGGGTTAAACAGAGTGCGGGGGGATCGACAGGACCCCCAGCGGCGGCGCCACCAGATACAAGATACAGATACAGAAATGCGACTGCGACTGCGACTGCGGATTGCGAGTGAACGCAAAAGATGCGACATATGCCGAAAATTCTCGACAGAAGTTGAGCTCCCAGGAATTTCGCATGCAATTTGGATGAAAGTCGAAACTTAATTGTGGGGAGCCACAAGCTATTCCTTCTCTCCTTCTCGGGGGGTCTACCCTCTGCCAAAAAGGATCATTAGCGGCAGGCAGCAGTGCTGAATCCTTTTGGCCAACAATTACGCGTACAAACAATTAAGCGAAATTGAGTTGTCCCGGAGTGGGATGTCATGTAAATACATTTGAATTGAATTGCATGTGGAAACGCACTCAAAAACCCTCCGCTCTTCAAACACAACTCGACACACTCACCAGCAGCGGCGCTTTGGGCCATTGTCTGAGCCGGCTCTCTGGCTCTGTTTCTGCACCTTTTTGGTCTAATTAAGCACCACAATTAAGTGCAAATGTGTATCCCCGTGTGTGTTTGTAATGTGCACCGTAATTACGCACTGCAGGTAACATTTTCAGTGTGTTTTATTTTTTTTTTTGTGTTATGTATCCATGTTACAACTGTTAATTTGTGGTCAATACCACACCATATATTCCAGTTGCTACCCTGTTTGAAAATTACCTTTTTTTTGGGTATTTTTTTCTTTCTTTTGGCAGGTGAGAGAAACTGGCTACTGTGGCCATCATTAGCCTTTGTTTATTCAGTGTTTTTTTTTCAGTTTAAGTTTTTTTTTGTTTTTTAGGGTTTAATGACTTAATTTTACCGCAGTGGCAAGTGGTTTTGTGGGTAATTCAGGGAACTAGTCTAGGTAGTTATTTTTGCCTTGCGGGGGTGTTTTTTTTTTTATGAATTTGTTTTTTGTTTGACACAGAAACAATAATAATAACTATTGGTTTTGTAGTGGAATATTTGTGTGTTTTTAAGGGGAGGAAAGTAACGCAGGGGTAAGGGATGTAACTTAAGATAAGGTTTTTAAATATAAAAAGCAATAAAAGAAAGGGTTTTTGTAATAAATTAATCCTTAAAATGATCTAAAACACACCTTGGACTAAAAAAAACCTTCAAATTAAAAAGAAAAATGTTAAACATTTTAATTACAATAAAACCTAATTAAAATCCCTAAAGTCTAACCCAAGTTAAAGTCAATGTTCCCTTATCCTTGACTTAAATTGAACTTATACCCTCGAAAAACCCTCTGGGAAGACCAAAACTTTTCACTTAAAAATCTGCCAGCAAAATGTCTGCCAAGTTTTCTTCTTTTTTTGGCCAGTTTTGGTTACTCCCATTTTTCCATCTGTTTGTTAAATTTTTTGTTGTACTTTCTGGTGCTATCTTGGCACCCATGGCAGATATATATTGGCATAATGCCATTAAATGACTTTGACTTGGCAAGTAAAAGCCAAAATCTGTTGACTGTCACGAGAGGGAGAAACGGGAGTAAATTCAATTATGCAAAAGAGCAGGAAAATTCAATTTCCCTCCGACGCGTCGGTTTGAAGTTTTCCGTTTCTGGCCTAGACATTGCATTGGGATTAATGTAATGTCAACGTGAATTATTATTTATTTGTTTGCGACACGAGAGCGACACAGGCAGACTTTTCTCCCACATAAAACATTGATTAATTGCCGAAAACAATTAGTGCATTAACACGCTTGTGTGAGACACCAGAAAAGAGAGTTATATAAGCGGGCAGAGGGCATAAATTAAAGTCGACCAGAGTTGCCACATAAATTAGGCATTACCCGACTTGATAGCGATCGCCGGGAGACCAGCAAATTAAACAGA
Source organism: Drosophila ogumai (assembly GCA_018904815.1). Lineage (NCBI taxonomy): Eukaryota > Metazoa > Arthropoda > Insecta > Diptera > Drosophilidae > Drosophila > Drosophila ogumai. The sequence goes on from JAEIIJ010006026.1 coordinate 11,455, forward strand.
GACACCAGGGAACTTTTTCGACCACCGCCATTTGTCAAACTAACCGAAAGAAACTACAAACTGAAAAAGAAAGATATAAAATAAAGCCGACATAAAATCTACATAAGAGTTATCATTATTAATAAGGAGAAGCCAAGGCTGAGGCCACGGCGGCATTCTTAATTCTCTCATTTAAAATGCGAAAGTATTCAGAATGTGGATATGGGATTTCCATACAATCAAAATGTCTCAATTATGGCTGCAGGAGAGCTCTTCGGTTTCGAGGGAATTTGCATAACAATGCCAACAAATTATCTACTAAACATTCATGTAATTATTTAGAGGCAGAATTATGCCCAGGAATCTCTCTCTCATTTCTCATGCATATTTCCTAGATATTTCACGGGGCCACTTCATTTGTATCTTCACTCTTTTAGCGGCTCATTTAATGTTGAGATGTCTTAATTGAATTTTATATCTTTTCTCCCGAAAAAGCGGAGGAAACCTTTTAGACGATTCGATCCGGGCAGTATCACAAGTTGAAATATTTAAATGTCAAGGCAGGCAAAGGCAGCGGGGAAGTGACAACAGTTTTATATGCCACACGGCACACGATTTCGAGGCAAGCGTTTCTCCGATCGTTATCTATAGTCTCCCCAAACTGCCCTTTGCTCATTAGGTTTATCACACAAACATTTCCACCTTCTCTTTATTTTCGGGACTGTCCTGTTTTCCACGGCCTGCAGGTAGGGCCCTCGGCTAGACAGGTAAATAAGGTTCCAGTTCCTGCCAGTTGACTTTTAGTGCCGCGTGATAAATGTCTCTCTCTGGTGTGTGTTTGTGTAACTCTCAGGTGTTTTGTTGTCGCTTCTTGAAATGAGTTCTCGATTTTCCTTTCCCTTTTCCTGGCTTGGAAAATGGTACAAAGATTCATGGGCAGGGATTTTAATTGTTTAATGATATTGGATCCGCTTTGGTGTCGAAACTCTGCAGTTCTATTCAAATGAGAAGCAATTTATCAAACTTAATGCTTACTTTTAACGACTTTTTGGCCAACTGGCACTGAGAGAATTTATTATTGGTATTGCATAGAAAGTTGTAAAAACGTCTTTAAAATTACTGATTTTTTTTTAGAATTGTTCAAAAATGTAAAAACTATTTAAAAATGGAATGAAATTGAATTATTTCTCTAGTTTTATAAAAGGAAAAAAACATTGAAAGAATTAAAAATAATATTTAAAATATAAAATACTAATTCTTAATCCTTTTTCTACCCAATTTTCTTCCCTCCGTGTACTTCTCATTAGTTTTTATAGCCCCCACACACTGATTAATTGCACTCCTTTATTCCAGGGGTTAAGTTTCCGAAAAAGCCCAAAGTTTTCCTTGAGTTTTCTCCCCTGGCAACATTTGGCAACATTTTCAAATGGAACCTATCAATGGCAGTTCTTCCCTAAAAGAGCTTTCAGCTCCCAGCTCTGGCGCCTAGCTCCGGCTCCATCTCAGACTCGAGTAGAAAAACTTTGGCACTCGAATGACAAATGGAACCGCATGGGAAGCCCAAGGAATGCGCCGCCATTTCCCAGGAAACGGATGAGGGCGGTGCCGTGTCAGAGTACATATTTTACAATATTTATTGCTTAGGCGAAAACTTTTTGCCAAGTTGAATTTTAATTAGTTTCGTATATTTGCCACGGAAAACTTTGCGGCAAATATAAATCTTCCCACCTCCCTTTCTCCTACAACAACGAGCACGAACTTTATGGGCAAAGTCAATTAGGCCGAGGAAACCAGCAAAAACATTTGCTTATGATTGAAGCCAAAATAAACAAATTCAAATTTGTGATTTAATGAAGCGCAAATCAGAATTTAAATTCAGCAACGACACATAAATGCCTGAGCTGCGTTAATTGGTGCAGAAAGCTGTTCTTTTTTTGTTATTCTTGGTATTTATTATTGTTGAACATATTTTTATTTTTCATGTGTCCCTCGGAGAGAGAGAGAGCTTATGTTTTATTTATGAGGCCAGGCAAGCCAAGAAGATTCTTTATTTTTGGAAAATGCATAAAATTCTACTTTGGACACGCCCACTCGATCGCAGCAAATGGAAAATGTTGGTTCGCCCAAGTGATTATTTATATGGCGCATTAGGTTAATCTTATGAATAGTATATACATATTCCGGAGATCTTTTAATAGTTTTTGAAAGGGATTGAGGCCTTGAGATGGGAATTTGAGGGAATTAAAGAGTTTATCTAGGACGCTGAGGGTTCTATTGGCTTTAATTAAATATTATTAAGAATTTCAGAAAGGAGAAATAGAGTTAAATATTTTATTTAAAAATATATTTATTTTATATATATAATATTTCCCCCAAAACTTAAGACCTTTTCCACCTCCAATTATCTCAAACTCTAGTGTATTTATTAGTCGTTGTAATAGGCATAGAATTTTTTATGTGCAACCTATATCTCCGTGGGTAAGAAATACTTAAAAACTGTTGACACAACTCCGTAAATAATAAAACGAAAGTCAACCTTAAATGTCGACGTAAAAGACAATTAAACAAACAAGGGGCGAATCGTAAAAAATGTAGGAAAAAAACTGAACTGAGGGGTATACTGAGACTTTTTAGTGTTTTCCGTTGATCCATATCGCTCGCCTATGCAAATGCAAAATGTAAGAGGTCCCTCTGATATCATGGTATTACGATCACTCCAGAACGGCCAAAAAAAAAAAAAAAAGTCAACAGTTACATGAGGCTTATCAACGCCACGCATCGCCTTAATCAAAATTTAAACAGTAGAACAGGCAACGTTCTCTCATAAAAAACGGGACAACTTGGGCTTTTTTTTTGTTGGCTGACCAGGTAGGCTGTCGTAAAAACATATTTGAAATTAGTTAAACATTAGGTGTTACAGTAAACACCGCCTCGAGGAGGGGACAGTTTGCCGTTGCCGTTGTCAGTTCATAAAAAGTTTTATGATCTTCGACCAGAAAATACCCGTTTTTCCTTAATGAATAGAGACAGGGTCGCACTCCCACTGCACACACCTGTGTGTTTTTTTGGGAAATTGTTTTCCTCGGGAAAAGCCTTTAGCTGCTGCTGCCGCTGCATTTTTATTGCCATTTTCACTGATCTCTAATGGCCCGACTTTGGCTACATTTTAATTTAATTTTCGCGAAACTTGATGGACAGTTGGGGGTTAAGTGTTCGGTGGCACTAAGTGGACGGTTTAAGCTTTGTTTCTGTGGGTTAGGGGGTTACACAGGGAAAATGGGTTAAGAGAAAATATATGATTATCTGTTTTTGGGGGAATTTTAAAGCAAAATTCATTTAAACATATTTCGAGGATTTTTTAGCCAGAAAAATATAGGTTTTTAGGTTTAAAATATTATGGAAAGTATTTTATTTTTTATTTTTTTAATTAATAAAAATAATAAGAAAGGGTTTTCTGAATTTTTTGTAAGGAGGTATATCCTCTAATCTTTGCCCATAAATTTTTAAAGTTTTTGCAGATGCTTTTTTGAGCTAAAACTTGAATTTTTAATTTAACATGTAAAGATTTTATCTTTAAGCTTAAAGAAACCTTCATTTAAAGCCATTTTCTTCCCTGTACACCTCCTAAGGCCCATTACAGCCCCTGGGAAACCTCTTGGCCAAAAAGCTGATTGTGTTTCTGCAGAAACCCGCCGCGGGTGCATCTTTAAATGGCCAGTAAATAAATTCCCAGTCCTAATTCCACTCCTAAATTTCGGGGATAGCCACCCATCAGCCATCACCCAGCCGTCACTCACACTGACCTCGAAGACCACTCAACGCCGGATTTCCCCAGAGCCACAAAACAAATTTTCCCCCGAAAACCGAAACCATCCTCGTCCCCCCACCCTCAGGGCTGTGGCATTTTCCCGAAAATTTAATGCTGACTGACGCACATAATTATCCGCGCATGGATTTTCAATTAGGCGAAATTTATGTGCATTTCACCAATGCTCACGGCTCATTATTAAATTAGATTTTTCGTTAAACTAAAAATAAGGCAAAGTTTGCCAACAGAATTTTGTCGCTTCGGTGCAAAAAATATTTCATTAGTTTTTTCCCCCTCTTGCTAATGAGCAGGGAGTGTGGTGTGTGTGGGAGGGGAAAAGTTAAAAAAAAATTGATTTTTAATTTTTATTTTTCAGCAGCAAATGAAGAGTGATTTTCCCCTCTTTGGAAAATGTTTACGTTGCGAGGCGGGAAAACTGAGTCTACAGTTTCCTTTGATGTTCCCTCGTCACCGACGAGACAATGTTTGTCTGGCGATGGTATTGCTTCTCTTTTGATCTCGAAATGGAGTAGCGAAGCCTCGGATATCGTTTCACAAATAATTAGTAACAAAACGCCGCAGACAGTGGCGCGCGAAATTAAACGCATAAATCGTAATTAAAAAGTGAAAACTATTTTAATCAGCATTTCAGCAATTCTATTAGCCGAGTCTCAGTGCTGTGTGTGCCCGCATCTCTAGCCCCCATATCTACCATATAGAGGGTACTGTGTGTGTGGTCCGGGCACGTTTCTCTCGGGGCTCCGATCTCATTTTTCTGCTCCGTGGATTATGGGGACTGTGGAACGATGGGTTCCTACCCCACGCAAGTCGCCGCTCGCCCTAATTGATTAAAAAAGGAACAAAAGCGGGGCAAGAACTGAATAAACGACGCCACAATAAAAACGCAAAATGTAAACAAAGTTTAAAAATATTATGGAAATATTGCAGACAGTGCCATCGTAATCATGCTGATGCACTGGCAGTAATAATAATTTTTCGATCTCTTTCCGACAGTCTCTTGTTTATATTTTTTAACGTTTTGCATTTGGACACGAGGTGGGGAAACCACACAAAAAAGGCAAAAAACAAGCAATGAGAATAAAGAAAATAGTCTAGGGAGTCGACTATTGAATACCGTTTGGCAAATTGGGGTTTAAATATTTTTAGAGCTTAATATTTAAGCATTAATTCAATTTCTAATATTTCAGCTCACAGATATGTATATCTCTTTTTAATTTTAATGATTTTCTTAAAAGTCTCAAATCAATTCTCCAACAATATACCCTTAAAAAACCACAAGTACCTTTCATAAATAGAAGGAAACTCCAACAACAAACGAAGCAGAAATTATGGAAAATTCCCTGAATATAGCAAATAAGTTTTCTCACTTCCAGTCCAACTCCTCTTGGCTATATTTTCTGTGTGTTATGTTTACTTTTTATGGCTTCAGGCCACAGTGCGTTCTGGCTGCAACAATTATACGACTGAGAGAGCACACAGAAGGAACCGAAGTTGGGAAAAACACAACAAAAAACGCCAGAGGAATTCACTCATTTCCGCTTACAGCTTGAGTATCTCCCAGCAGATGCCGAAAAAAAGGAACAGAAAATAATATAGAAATCACGTCGCTTGCGGTTTTGCATAAATTTCATAATCTTTAGATTAGTCATGTTTTTGGCCCAAAAGCTTGGCGTTAACGAGCTATGGCCAATGGCCAGCGAACACAGGCGAAGCGGAAAATGTGGTAGATTTTTTTTTGTGAAGAGAGTGTATAGCATAGTGAGTTTCCGCCACTTAAAAGATGATCTATCATCATTTATTCTTCTTTAGAAGTGACAGATTTCTAGAAAACTAAGCATAAGTGTTTAAAAATTAGTTCTACATTTATTTTAAAATGTTTAAAATTTAATAAATAATTTTTGGAATGTGTGAGCTATTTCTAGCCTATTATTTATTTAAAAAAATATTCATGAAAATCAAACCTTAGTGTATACAAAGAATATACCCATATTTTTATATATTTAAAAAAATATATTTATAATTTTCAGAAATATATTTAAGTTTCTTTACTTTACTCCCTCTCCTAAATCTTCCCCACAAAATTCACATGTTCCTCCTAATCCTGTTATTGTAGGGAAATAAGTTTGCTGAATTGCTTTGAGCCTGGCATAAATCCTGTCAATAAATGCTCTCGTCTAGGGGTCCTTCAATATTTATGTTGTGGCCAGGACAATGGCTCTAATAGACCAGCAAGGGAAGCCGGTGAACACTTGAGGCCAAAGTCAGCAACTTAAATATATTTATTTGAATTTATTTCCACCACCACCGCCGCCACAATAATAATAAAAGTATCAAAATACAACAGCTGCTGTATTTGTTGTTTATGTTATTTTTTCTCTCTTTTTCCTGGCTGCCTTTTCGCATTGTTCCCCTGATGTTGTTGTTGATATCGTTGTTATTGCAATAAAACATTTATTCAACAGCCGCACAAAGTCAAACACGAGTCCTTTTTTGGGGTTTTTTGGTTTGGCTTCAGTCCGAGAGAGACCTTTTATTTTTATTATTGTGCCACAAATTGCTGTAAATATTTGCAGAATATAGAATTGTTACCCTTTATTCTTTTATTTTCTTTTGTTGGTCGATTTTGTTGTTGTTGTTGTGGGTGCGACGAGAGGCCCAAAGTGGGGCATAAATTATACAAAATATGCTGTTGAAATAATCAGGCGGTTAACTTAATCCGCCATAAAGCATAAAATTGTGAGAAACGAGTGGCTTAAGTTGGCAGGAAGTGCCAGGAAAATGGGGATATCCTATTATTTGAAATGTGTTTCGATGAGGGAAAGAGTTTAGCACCAACTGGTTTTGGCATCAAGCTAAACGGTTTCCTTATTTTTATTGGGACTTTAATAGTTTCCGCTTGTTATTTTATTTTATGATTATAATTAAGGCTTGTTGGGTATATAATTTAAACAGATTAGTAAGATATGTTTGTGGAAATGAAAGCATACTTATTATTAAAATAACACTATAGTTTACTCTTTGAAATAATAAAACAAAGTGAATATTTAGTTCTATAAAACCCTTTGAAACTTTTTTTGCCCAAAGAATTTTCTGATTTCTATCACATTGAATAAATTCCCTTTTTTATACATATATACCAATCCCATACCATCTTTATTTCGAACCAACCTTAACGAGCTCCATTTTCAGCCAGCTGGAATCCTAATAAAGACATTTAGGCGGGTCGAAACTTTTCTGTTTCATTTTTTTTTGCTTTATTTCTGTTTTGTTTTTGTTTAAGGCTGTTTTGTTTTTCGTTTCGCTTTGAAACTTTTGTTAGAATAATTCCCAGAAATACCTCGGCTGGCACCCACCAACACCGGGCAAATGTGTCGCCTGGGATTGCCTTTACCTTTCCGTGGCCGATGTCGAATTTTGCATGCCATTTGATTAATTGCCATGCAAATTATGGTGTAAATATAATAACATTTTATTCAGCTGTCAATTCTGCCGGCAGAGAACCGAGAAACAACAATAACAACAACAGCAGTCCGGAGGAAACAACATAGTCAGAAACAAAGCAAAGTCCCGAGACTTTGGGCACGACATGCAAAAGCTCAATTTGGAGGACCGACGAGATGAAGCGAAGTGAATGGCATTCGCTGCAGTCCAGGCACGACTTTTCCGCCTATTCAGGCATTATAGGGATGAATATCGAATAGGGAAATATTATGTAATATATCGAAAAGGCACATTATTTGATTTAAGATAGAAATTTAAATATTAGCATGCGAATATATCAATTAGCGTGTCATTTTCTATATGATATAAAACAAGAATAATTTATAAATAAACTATTTTTCTAAATTTAATATCTTAACAAAAACAGGTAAATTTAAAAAACATTGGAAGCTATCATTTGAAGTCACAAAATACTGATTTTATCGGAAAGATATCATAAAAAAATTAAATATTTTTCAAGCATAGAAGTTACTGATAAACAAAATATTTTTCGGCTAAATTAAAATACAAAATCCTTAAAAATTTCTGCTTAACAATAAATAACAATTTCTGGATTGCATTCTCATCCTAGTATAGCCACGATATCTCCATCTATTTAGGCCATCTCTAGTGTAGCGTATGCCGAAAGCCGCAATGGCTGGACTTCCAAACCGAAGCTAACCGCCACAAACACCTAAGCACAAAATTAAGACATTAGTCAAAATTTTTTTCCCTCTCAACTCTCAACCTAATCCCTTCGCCAAAAAATGTGCAAAAAATATAATATTTTTACCAAAGGCTGCCGCAGGTACTTCCATGGAAGTGGTGCTCCCGCCCCATGTCCAGGTGAGTGTTGCAAATTAGTTGACACGTCGTTTGGGCCACAGGAAATCCCAGACATTCGGCGCGACAAACAGTCGCCCAGTCGTCGTCGGCATGAATAAAGTCATTTATAAATACATATGTATGTATATATGTACATATATTCCGTATATATCGTACATACATATGCTGAAAGTCCGAGCTCGAGTCCGGCTCTATAATTAGCCTAATAACGCCAGGCACCCATCGCAGGCTGCGTTTTGGACCTCGGCTCAACTCTGCGAACGTTTTTACTATGTATAATGACTTCAATTTGCCCTGAAAGCGATTCCTGGAAATCAAATACAGCAAACGGCTAAATGCCATGCCATATACCACGGTCCATAGAGCTGACCATATAGGAACACGGAGAGAAATTGTTATAATTTTTAAAATATTAAAAATCAATAAAGAAGCAAAGTTTTAGGTCTGGAAATTGATTTTTAAAAATATTAAGAATACAAATATTCAATGAAATATTTTTAAAATATACATATTTAAGGGCTTGAAAATATTAAATTAATAATAAATTTTATATAAGGGAAGAAGTGAATCTAATGTAGTTTGAGCTTGGAGTTCTCAAACTTAATATAGGAGGGGCTCAAAAAGTTTTTAATATATTAATAAATTATTTTAAATGTACTTTACATGTTTCTGGTATTTAAATTGATTTCGAAATAATATAAATATTAATTAATAAATATTTTCTTCTTCTTCTTTATCAAAATAAATATAGAAATGGTATATTTCTTACAACTTAAGCTGTTCCTTAAATTTCAGCATTAATAAATATCTCCCCTAAATGTAATATTTAATTACAATGCATAACTCTAATATATACTTTTTATTTCAGTGTAAAAACAACGGTCATTTGGCATTCGCTTTGTGCTATTACGAGTGTTATTTGGGTTATGGGGTGAGTGCCAACAGGTTCTCCCTGAGGGAGGCCAATGATTTGCATTTAGTCGCAAAATGAAAGCTAGATTTTAATGAGACCTTTGGCTAAGTTTTAATTTGGGACTGCATTTCCCCGAATTTCCGTTGCCCTGATCGTGGTTCGGGCTTCATTTGTTCTCCCCGATAAATTAAAGAGCTCAGCCTTGGCTACGCCAGCCTATCTATCCCATCTTCGGATACCAGGCTCACCACGCCCACTGCTTCATATTTTCATAAACTTTTCCGCATCTAAGTCGGGAGGTAGGCCTTAGCCCCCTTTTTCCCTCAACTGTTTCGGCTTTTACAAGCGCAGAGACAAATGACTGGCGATGTGCCGGGGCGATAGTGCCCGTGCCGCCTGGTGGATCCCTGGATCTTGGGCTTGGGTTTGGGTTTGGAACTTTGGCGAAACAACGCCTAAACCCAAAGCTGCCACAAAGAGTTATGTGCACAAATTAAATTTGCAAACACAAGGGGCACTGGGAGAAAATTCGAATGATAATTATAAGAATTAAAGTTAAAAGAAGGGACTGGAAAACTTGAATCTTAAATATCGATATCAAAGTTCAGGATATTTTCTATACGATGATAAGCTTCAATTAATCATAGTGGACTTTCCCTCTCCCCATCCATTCTAGTTTGATCTTATAAAATTTCTTATTTATATTTTCAATGCCTCCCATTAGATAAACTAATTAATTTTTGCCGTGTAAAACTTAGCGAAGGAGGAGTCGCTCTTTCTCTCGCTTGCCGAAAAGCAATCGAGCCATGCACGCCCAACATCAGTTTGATAAATTAATATCAGCGATCGATGCACGGCCGCCAGATTATTGTCTTGCCAGAGACTTTTAATTGAAAAAGCCAAGGGAGCAGGGGGCAAGGGAAAGGGTGTACATATATCCTATAGGGACTCGAGAGACTCACCGATGGATCCGTCCAGGGAGTAGGCATTCCGCTGCCAGGCCCACGTGCACAGATCACAGGTGGTCAGGCCATCGGCGACGACGCTTTCATCCAGGAACGGTGGCCGGGGCGGCGGCGGCACAAAATGTCCGTTCCACAGTCCATTCTCGCTGGCATCGAAGGCCAGCGGTGAGTCGAAGGTGTCCACCTCGATGGCATTGGCCCACCACTGGTCATCTTCCAGCGGATTATAGCCCTCGGCGGAGGCAACGGCAGCCGAGGAGGCGGCAGTGGTGCTCAGGGCATCCCCAACCGGCAGCGGTCCCGGGAGCTGGGTCTCGAGGCCGCCCAAGGATGCGCCGGCCAAGGAGCCTAGCCGCGAGTTGGGAAACACCGGGCGCATCGTGCTGCTCGCATCCTGGTAAGTGTCCGCCATTTTCTACCTGCTCGGGCGAACCTCAGACGGTCGTCTCCGGCCACATCGATCTGGTTGGGGATCGGTATTGGGATCGCGCGTCTTTTGGGGGGCAACTCTGCAATGGGAGTGGACAAACTTGTTAGCTCAGGTTACCCAATAGATTCATAATTCATAAAATAAATTCAAATAGTTCACAAACATTGGCAAATCTTATCAAATTTGGTGTCCAAAAAACGGGTCTGCTGAGAGAGCTTGTTAGCAGGTGCAGTAAAAAATTTAATAAATATTAAATCACAGTAATAAGTGATTTACATATGACTTTGTTTTTTTAATAAAATGATATTTTCATATTTTCGTTTCTGTTTAAAAATTATTTATAAACTTTGAGGTGAGCTAAGGCAAACAGTTGCTTTGAAAATATTTTAAAGTCCAAAGAATTCTTCATAATATAATATTATAATATCTAGATTAACTCTAATTAATTTTATTTCAATATTTTTACGTTAAGGTTTCTTTTTCCCAATGTCCACTGTATTTTGAAAGTTGTTTTTCTTGGAAAAACCAAGGAATATGCCCCTCAAGTCGGCGCATAGTTATCCTTATTATTATATTTATTCAAACCCAACTTATTAGTATGCACACCCCCGAACGTCCACCCCAATTAATAATTCCACCGTAAAAAGACTTAATACCGTTTGACCAACACAAAAGGGGCGGGCCGCCAGAGTTTTTCCCCCCACAAAAGCCAGGCTTAGAGACAGGTTTTTCCTACCGAAAAGTTTTTCCACCGCCTCCGTCTGACACACATTAATCAGCCCAAGAAAACTGCCAAGTTGACACTAATGAAGTTTTCTAACAAGATTAAAAAATACTGATAACAAAAAAAACAGGAATAAAAATGCCAGAAATAAATCAGCATTAAAACGTAAGATATAGCCGCCAGAATTTTGTAGTTCAATGGGTCAGCGAACGTTGAAAAGTGAAACTCCCAGCCAGACAAATGTGTTAATCAAAGAGTGGGCCAAAGAGATCATCGGTAACGAAATTATATCTTTTCACCGTGATTTATAAGCTCGGCAATTACAAGCTCTCAGCTCACTGAACGCCCATTATTCGGCTTAATAATGCAAAAAGTCCGAGGGATATAAATACCATTCCGCACAACAATGCCGCTTTGAACGAAAATAGTGAATATAAATACGAGAAAAAAAAATGCTTAAATCATTTATCATAATCATTGTGATTGATTCGTTGGGAAAAAATAAAATATCACAAGTGAATAACACAAATTTTTATAACGTTTCAAAAGGCCGACCGATCGACCGCCCCGTAGTTTCGCTCATCAGGCGTATAAATGCCGCTTTTTGTTGTTATTCCCCAATTGTTGCTGCTGGATCACGTCTTTAGCTCACGTTTTGCTCCATTGAATCACTTACTCAGGCTGCGATACCTATTGGTTAATGCACTGCGAGAAAATTTGTTATTTTTAGAGATTTTTTCCAAGTTTGTAGGGGAGTTTGTTTTTACTTTATATAAAATATACAAATATAAAAGTTATTTCGATTTGTTTGAACAATGAAAATATATTTTTAAATATCCTATGAGCCTTAAAAATTATGTTATGCTATTTTTTAATTAAATAATTTGTTATAAGTCCACAAAATCAAATGTTTCTTAACTATAAATAAATAAATTATAATACGTGATAGATTGTTTATTAATATTACATTTATTTAAGAGATCTATAGTTTCTTCAATAATTTGTAAGTAAAATGTGATAAATTGTTCTTATACTATATAGTTTCTAAGTTTTTTTCAGTGCATCTATAACCAAAAAAATTGTTTTCAATCGGTTAGTGACCGACCGGGTAGCAATTGAACTGCCCCCGCTGCTTTTAAGACCGCAGCCAATCGGCGGGGGGATCGATGGGGGACATATACATATATATCGCGAATATTTTGGATATACATATCTAAGTTATTTTCCTGGTTCCCGTTGCGGTCGCGACTTAGCTTGTTTTCAACTTTCGAATATTATCAATCATGCACACATTTTTACCGCCCGTCAAACAATTTTATTGTTTTTTACTTAATGGAGGAATTGTGTTCCCGAAAGTTGTCCATTTCTAAATTTAGAAACATCAAAGCAAAATGTTTTCAAGAACTCCAGGAACCGAAACATGAAGAGGTAGTGGAAAGGCACTTTGAGGTAGACCAAATGTTTAAATTTTCTGAGTTTGGGAGTGGCCCAAGAAGGAGTCTTTAATTTACATATTTTACTGATAATGAAATATTAAAAATTGCATTTCCACTTTAACAAACCTTTTTTTATTTTTTTTATTTTATAAATAAATATATTACCCAATAACTATCTCCTTTTCAGCTTATAAATATTTATTTTCCATGACCTTAGCTTTTTTGATTGCTTCTCTAAAAGAAATTCGCATTTATATGTTTGAATTCCCTGACAACTTTGTTTGCCATTCTCTTGATTGAGTTGTCTCTCCATTTTATAAATAGCCATTTCTCAAATGTATTTTTATACAGAGTTGGCACGGCCCGGTCTTGGCCTGGCTTCCACAGTATTTTGGCCACCTTCCATATTAATCACACCGCATGAGTGGCTTTCAGCAGACAATGGAGCCATGTGGCATCGTCTCGGGGCCATCATCTAGCGACCTGCGACGGTAAGTGCAATAAAGAGACTTCTTTCTGGTTTTCGTGCTCTCATTTTTTTCTTATTTTTTTGGCAAAGTAAGGTAAGTCCCCAAGTTGACCAAGTTTTCACTTTTTCTGTGCGTTAGCCGCTTGGCTTAATTTATATTTATGAAACGCAAACATACGCACACACGTAAGTGGAAGAGTTATGAGTCTGACCCACACTCGGACCCAGACTGGGACTGGAACTTGGACCCTGGCCATATAATAACAATTTAGGCTTGTTCCCCGTCTCGGGCGGCAATTTTTCACATTAATTACAAATTACAGATTTATTAGGTATGAGAGAGAGAGACTTGCAGCCAGACGCCACGCCCTTGTCCCCTCCTAGCTCCTTATCTGGCCTTAGCCAGTATTTTTTAATGTTTTCTTTTTTTAGTTTTTTTTTACTGGGCCCAGTCAACATGCAGGTTACAAGCTTCCTTGGACCTGTCGGCGAATTAAATTCCAGGCCAGTCACATGTTACAACTCTTGGAGCAAGTACGCAATGTGCACTGGGAGGAAATAGGGTGGGTTTTTATTTTAGGGAAAATTTGTATTAAGTTTTTCAATTTATGGAATAAGCCTTTTTTATGTATTGACAAAAATGTTCTATGAAAATATTAACAATAAGAGAAAAAGGGGAATATTAAAAAGAAGTAAATCAAAGCTTAGCTTTTCCTATGAAAGTAAAATTATTAGTAAATTTCCCATTACTTCCTGTTCTTTTTAATACACAATTTCTCCCCGTGCACCTTACAGAACTTGGCTAAAATATTAATGAGTGTTGTAATTTGTTGCATTGTAATAAATTAATTTTGTGCGCCGCGGCACTCGTGAGAGCGTCCTCGAGTGGAAAGGGAATGGGGGTTTGTGTGTACAGGGGACCGGGATCGGGAGCGGGAGCAACCATTTGCATACGAGAGCAAACCACTTGGAACTCGCCGACCAAGAGCCGTAAGCCATAACGTTTGCCGGCCGGTCGGCTCTTGGCTGTTGGCCCTCTCGGGACTCTTGGCTGTTGCCCACCACCACACGCTACACAGAAGTGCATGAGTAGACACTTGAAACGTACTTGGCACTAGACTGATTATAGTCAATTCGTTGAATTGGACCACCAAGAGCCGGCGCGGCGGTCCCTTCTTCGTTCCCTCGAATCCGATCCGAGTGCACCAGCTCGAAGTCATCATCAGCAGCAGCTGAGCCAGAGCCACATCCAGGGGCAGCTCAGCTCACTGAGCCGGGCAAGCGGCCAGTCATCGTCTTGGCCAGATTGCACAGTGGTTTTTGGGTTAGGGGAACTTTGGCTAAGAGATTATATAGATGGATAAGAGATAATGTAGAGGAAGTTGCCTCAAAGATTTTTTTTCGTAGGAAAGTGGGTGCCAGAAATAATATTTTTTTCAGATTTTTAAAGTAAGTAATGCCGAGTTATGAATATTTCTATTTATCAGATTAATATTGTATATATAAATATATACAAATTAGTCAAGGATAAAACACAGATTTAGGAGAATTACCTTCTCCTTAATGGAATATAAAATCAGTTGTTCCGGCTGAAGTTTAAGCATGATTTAAAGGTAAAATAAATGGCTTATATTTTTTCCCATATTTTTCGTCTTGACTATTCCCTAATAATTATTTTATTTATTTGCCAATACGTATTTTTATTTACTTATATCTTTCCAATGTTATCTTTGAATTTATTTATATTTATTTATTTACTTTTTGTGTAACCACTGTGTTTATTTCTGGAGCGACAATTCAAACTTGAATGGCGCGTGATTCTGCGTCTTTCCTCGATGGTTCCACACTCCCAAACACACACACACTCCCCACACTCTCCACACCGCACACACACACACCTCCTAACCCACACACACCCTGGCTGGCTTACACCCATTACAACAACCACTTCAAAGATGGCCACAAGAGTAGCATCTTACTTTGCGCTGCCTTCGACTTCGACTTCGATGGCGGGCCGTTGATTTTACCCTACAAGGGTACCTACCAGTCGAGAGGGGGGACAGAGGAGATCAAGATGGTACGGATGGAGGGTATGGGATGGATCTATCTGGTGGAGCTGGAATGAAGCCACATAATGAAAAGAGTGTGTGAAGAATTTTAAATTCAAAATTGCATGAAAAGTCGTGAGTCGCAAATAGCTTGTTGCTGTTGCTGTTGCCTGTGTTTTTTTTTTGTTTTCCTGCCATTTCTGTAGCTCTCCGGCAGACAGATATCCTACTCATCACTTGAGAAAATGAAAAAACAATCATAAACAGCAGGCAGGGAGCGAATCTACCAACCGAACCGGCAACTCCAACAATGCTTCGAGTGTGTACAAAGTAAAATCCACTCGAAAAGAAATAATAAAAGCGCCCAAAAACAGACAAATGCTGGTGATACCCTGTAAAGGGGGTTATTGGGTTAAGGGTTTAAATTTTAGGAAATATTTTTTTAAGCTATTTTACCTGAATTAGCTTTGTGTATCAAAGTCAAGTTCAAGTCAAAACACTACTTGAATTTCTTAAAAGGTTTAGTTATTTAATTATATTAAAAAGTAATTTACTTTATAAAGAATAGGATTTTTGAAAATATTTATTAGAAAATGTATTACCTGCATTTTCAAATGATTACTTATTATTTTCCTAAAATATATTTTCAAAAAAGTAAATTACTATTTAATAATTAAATTGCTTTATTTTGTAGTTGCCATAATTTTTTAATTTTATTAAACTTCCAGGGTATTCAAACTTCTCTAAACCCAAGTCAGCCTCTCTCCTCATGTTTTCCTATTTTTTGTTTTTACCTGTTTGCCATTTGTTGCTTTCTTTCTGCACTACACCTGTTGGCTGTGGGGATCTAGCTGGGAGGAGAGCGCAAAAAAGGGCGCGGGTGGATCGCTGCTCGAGCCGGGACTTAATAAAGTTATTATAATTTAAGCGTTTTGATTATGCGCCTTGGCAGTGTTTAAAATACCAATGCAAAGGCGCCTTTGGGGCCACGTTTGTATGGTTTTTCTTCGCCTCTCTTAGGGGGTTTTTTTTTCCTGAACGTTTTTTGGCCATTTTGTTGTTTGTTGTTCGTGTGTGTGTGGGGGTAATCTTTTTGATTGGTTGCGATTTGCCTTTAATTTTGTTACTGGTAAGTGTTGCAAGCACGACGACGACGACGATGCGGCGCATGTTGCCGGCATCCCGTTGGCGAAATGTGCAGCCATGTTAACTTGCAACTCTCGGCGTGGAAAATCCATTTCCCCGCCTGCTGAGCCGACTGACTGACTCACTGAGTGAATGAATGACTGCCTGAATGACTGACTGACTGACTGCCTGGCTGAGTGAGTGTGTCGAGTGTGTTGTCTTTGCGGGGGTGCCTATGATTTCCAGGTCTCTATTAGAGTGGCGATTGGTTGTGCAAAAATAAACACACGAAACACACACCAAACTGGTAACTGGAAATACAGTTGAGTTGGTCTTGGGCTTGCATAAGGCATCTGGAAATTAATTGGTTGTGTCATGTAGATGGAGATTCTTAGCAACAATTGCTGATTAGAGATGCAACTGCCAGATGAAGTCGGGAATGAAGTCATTAAACGGAAGATGTATCGCTGAAATTAACTCAACGCGAAGCAGGGAATGGGTGTGCATCGCGGCTCTTCATTATTTTCACTTCCTGTGCTTCTATTTTTATTTTGAGATATATATTTAGAAAAGTTTCTGGGGCCATTCATTTGAATATTTATTTATTTTCTAAGTTTGAATCATTTTTTTTTTTTTTATAATATTTATTGGGGACATTAGCTGGCTATATCATTTTATGTTATTTAAAATAAAATGTTTTCGGAAGAGACACCTCTGCTTTATCACATAAATAGATTTAGGAATTATTTATGCCACCTCTTTATCTTAAAATAATTTTCTACCAATATTTTTTGCCTTATAAAATATTATAACCCACTCAAATACATAAGTTCAATTTTTAAAATATTTTTATTCCTATCAATAACCATTTTTCTCCCCTCTAATAAACTCATTTTCTTGAAATTCGCTACACTTTCGCCTCGGACTCACCTTCACCCCGAAAACCCATTCTCTTTCATCACAAAAGGCACACTTTCCATGCCAGCAACCGATCGACCGACGAAAGGAAACTGAAATGAAAATAACTCAAAAGGTGACAATTACTTTCAATTTTCCGCCAACTTTCTGGCCTAACCAAAAGCCCCGGCATGTAGGAAAAAAAATAAAAAAAAAAATTATAAAGTGTTCATCTGCAAGCCCGGCTTCATCTGCATCTCCAACTGCATCTGGAGCTCCATCGGCTACAGTTTCACCGCGGCAAACGCGAAAAAAATGAGGGAAAACTGTGAAGAATAGCGAAAATATTTTGCCACAGTCACAATTTCCTGAACTCTTGCCCTTTATGTCGAGCATTTTGTGCCGCTGGCAGCACACTCCAAAAACTCCAAGAGCTGCACACGATTGCCGAGGAGGAGAGGAGAGGCAGGTCCTCCTGCGATTCGAAATGCTGCAACTGCAACAGCAACAGCAACACATCCACAGCAGCAGCAACATATCCACTGCAACGGCAGCCAGAAAGTGCAACTTGATCGGCGACTCTGCACTCAGGCAGTCGATGATCGCCTCGGTTCGATTTGTATCGCTTTGCAGAGTCTCAATCTCTGAATCCCTGACCCCGCCAAGTGCACAGAGAAATATTTAATGTAAGGAAAATTATTTTAAAAAATTGTAGCTAAATTTATTAAAAAGATACAAATTAAATCTGTTAAAGAAAATCTGCTGAGAAAATTACTTTAAATATTTATGATTTATTTTTAGAGA
>JAEIIJ010006036.1:0-16940 GCA_018904815.1 Drosophila ogumai
AATGATGATCAGCGAGGGCGATGACTCCCCCACCTATGAGTCGCCGACCCGCTGGAGGTGTTAGAAATTTACACACATACTTCCCATGCTCCCTGGAAGTCTTACACACACACACACACAGTGAAACTCCCCCGACCACCCCCCCTTAAGCTTTGGCTGGCCCGATAAGGTCTCTCAGCGGTTCAGTGATCGCTGCACGAGGCAAACAACAAAAACCGAAAGCTAAATTTAGTATCTCGTGCACACAGTCGGCTTTATCGGAGTCAGAGAGAAAGAGAGAGAGAGAGAGACTATAGTCTGAATTTGGTAACAGATTCGTACTACTATATACTTCAGTTAGTATCCTTGCTGCCCCTACTCCTCTCCTCCCTGTCAGTTATCCCTGAATGACAAAACCCGAGGAGCCACCAGGAGCTATCAATCATTGTCCCGCTCACCCGCTTTTCCTTCATACTGTCAAATGACTAGGGGAAAATTTTAATGAAAAGCTGCGAGCCCCAACCCCGCTTTAGCCTTAGCTCCTGCTTATCCTTCGACGTACCGAACGACGACGTCAAATCCAAACAATATTAAAAAAAAAAACAAAATAAAAAAGAAGGGAACTAGAAGTTATTGCTGGGTAAAGGGAGCGGCTCCTTCTTCTACCATTTCCATTTCCCCCCATTTCCCCATTTTCCATCACTTATCAAAGCCAGCGAGAAAGCGGCGTTATAGAAATTTTTAAACATGTTTGAACTACACACACGCACAACCAGCCCAAGCCCGAGCCCAACCAGGAGCAACAGCAGACATCCTTCTTCTCGTATTTGAGTAACTCTATTCATCATTTCCTTCGAGCCACAAAAAAAAAAAATGTATAAAAAAAAATTCAAACATTTTCCTCAAGTGAAAACTGCTTACAAAGATTTTTGCTACATCTGCACACTGTGTGTGTCGTGTGTCTCCGCCTGCCTTGTCCTTATTTTAATAGAAAGGGAAAGGCGGAAAGGAGGAGCAGGCAGGACTCGCATGTAAGTACAAAATTCTAAAAAGCGAACAAAAACGGGAACAAAAAAACAGACAAGAAAAGAAATAAAAATATTAATCCTTAGCTTAAACATTTGCCAACGTCGACGACTCCGCCATCTTCGTGTCGCTTGTCGCTGTCTTCGTCCTCGTCCGCGTCAGCGTCCTTCGTTTTCGTTTTCCTCCTGGAAATACTCTCCTGCTCCTGCTCCTGGTCCACCTCCTTCTCGGCCTTTCTTTCCCTTTGTGGCGCACACATCGCGGCACCAGCCTCTAATACAGCAATCCTCTATTTACTACTATTTCACATTTTTCTCCACCACCCCCAACCCCCTCCCTGTGACGCCCTTGCTCTTATTATTGATTGTGTTATTATTATGCCGAGGCAGTGACGCCGGCAGAGAAGCAACGTCTTTGCCGCCTGCGATCGTCGATGCTGCTTTTGTGATTTAACGGTGGGGAGAGGGAGGGTACAGAGGGGCAAATGAAAAATGTAATGTTCCTAAAAAAAAATGGAAATCAGGGAAAATAGCACCAACAACTACAGCAGCGACTATTTCGCCGAAAAAAAACCCGCGAAACACCCACCCAAGGCAGCAGCTTCCCAGGTTCCAAGGGCGTAGGCAGCACAACCTATAGAGGGGGTGCCTTGCTTAATTACCAGAATTGAGCCTATAAGCATTTTACATTATTTTCTTGTTACTTTTTTATGCTTTACAAAAACGAATTTTTTAAATAAATATTAAAAGAAAGTGATAATAAAATTCAAGGGTTAGAAGCAGAATAAAATTGCCTATTAGGTGTGTTTTTAATATTTAAATGTTAATATTAAATAAAATACTTAATTTAAAGAATTTCTTACTTTCACTTACATACATTTTTCTTTATTTATATTTTGTAAATGTTAATCTTAAAAAAAAAGATTCCCTCAGTAATATTTAAAAAATTCAAGGACACATTTTAAATTTATTAATGCCATGTTTTATGGCTAAAATAATTTTTAATTATTTCCTACTTGCTTGATTTAAATATATATATATATATTTTTTTTTTTTGTATTTTGTTAATTGGGATATTTGTATAAAGAATTATTATTAAAAAATAAATCATCAAAAATTATTAATTCATTATTGGTATTGTCCTTGGTTAAAATAAAATTTAAATATTTAAATTAGGCAATATAATTTATCCGCTAGGTAAATATATATGAATATATATTTATGATGAAAAGAAAAAAACAATATAACTTGAAAATCTTTGAAAATGGAGGGGTGGGAGTAACCTGCCTACACCTGGTGCCCCTTTTCCTGGCCACAACCATGGCGGCTTCTAATCCACCCAAGGAGCTAAGGCTGAACGCTAAGGCTAAGTCTGAGGGTGAAGCAGAGGCTGAGCGGAGCGAGAGCAGCAACTACATTGTCAAGCGGCGCCAACAGCGACGCGGGCAGAGTCTCGTCGACGCCGCCGCTGCTGCTGCTGCTGTTGGCTTCGTATCGTTTTTATTCAAATTCATAATCGCAAAATTTTTATATTCTACTTATGCTCAAAAGACGCGCGTGTATCGCCGCCTCCTGACTCTGACTCTGAGACTCTGGCCTGCTCTGGCTCTGCCTTCGCTAGGAGATGGTGGTGCGAGCGAGAGAGCAATGCCAGTGGCGGGGGCGTGGGAGGGGGCACGACTAGTGCTTGGCTTTTGTGCCGGGCCTACAATACAGGCAGCCCTCTGCCTGACCCCCCTGCCATCATCTTCAGAGAACCACCACTGTAATCGGAAACTTTCCTCTTTCTTTACATTTTTCATCTTTTTACTTTTTTCCCATTCTTTTTTTTTTCGTTGTATATATTTTTTTCCATTTTTTTTATTCTTCCTTGTGCTTTCATTTTGCTTGTGCCAAAAATACAAGCCAGGGGGGTGTGGGAGGTGGTAGAGAGAACGGGAATGAATGAATAATAAAAACGAAGCACTCGATGGCGTAGAATTTGAATAGAAGCTTAGTTTTTCGCTTATACAACAAAAACTTTCTTTTTTCGGGGTTGTTTCCAATTTTTTTCTACTTTGCGCTTCAGCGGGGGCAGAGGCAGGAGCAGGAGGACGACATCGACATCGAAGCATCGAAGCTGTGTGTGCACAGAAGGAGGAAAAGGGAAAGGCAAGAGGCAAGAAGGCGCTTTGGCAAAAGGGAAACGCGCTCCGCAACGCACACATAGACGCAGCAGCAAGCAAGACGGCAGAAGAAAAACTGAAAAGTTTATAATTACTTATTTTTTGATGAATTGGGTAAATATTAAAAAGGGAGCACAGGGAGTGGGAGGGTTCTTTGGGGTTGAGAAAGAGAAAGAGAGAGAGAGAGAGAGAGAGAGAGAGGGGGGGGGAAGAAGCGACAGCCAAAAAGGTACGATGACGATGGGAGTGCTTAAAAAGAAATACGACTACATTAAAAATTATCGATCGATTTTCTTCTCTTTTTATTCCTATTTTTTTTTTTATTGCTAAATAGGAAATGGAACAGGAGAGAAAGTCCTGACTTAGGCCATTGTTTTTGGGGGGATTAGAAGAAAATGCAGCAGGGAATTTTATTCAAGCTCCTACTCCTTCTCCTTCTCCTTATCCTTCACCTTCCTTTTCCAATACTTAATTGCTTCATCAGGATGTGGGCGTGCCCCGGTCTCCAACTTCATTTGCTTCATTAATTTATTAAATAATTCAATCGACTCCTCGGCCAGACAGGAGCAGACATCCTTATTAACTTTCATTGAATTTAAATTTGAATTTACTTGTTTACCGCCTGAGACCGCAGCAACACACAGCCTTTGGCCTCGTCGTTGCCGTTCAATATTTGTGCGAAAATGTTGACTGATTTAATCGAGAGGCTCCCCATTCCCATTCCCAATCCCCCTCGCCCTCACCCTCACCCAACTAGTCATATTTCATCCCGGTTGAAAACTGTTTAGAGCATTGGCCACTTATTCTGTTGCTAAGTATTACGACTCCTTCGCTTCCCATCAAAGCAACGCCTCTCGAGTGGCCCATCTCCACCACCACCACCACCACCACTGCATTATCATCATGCTGCAAAAGTTTGCCAACTATGAGGGGAGGCGGGAGCAAGGAAGCTGGAGGTTAGCTCCTGCTCCAACTGGAAATGCCAGAGCTCGCATTATCAAAGGCACAGGCCCAGGGAGGGATCCCTACCTACCATCGTTGTTCCATCTTCTAGTACCTACTACCTACAACCTCCCAGCGTTGCCCCAAACAACCAGGGAACAGACCCTATATTTCACGCAGAGAAAATGTATATAATTATATAATATTATAAATATAATAATAGAATATTATATTATATTATAAAACGAAGTATACGGTATATTAAAAAACAAAAAGAAAACTTAAGGAAAAAATGAAAAGATATGCAAAAAATAAATCAAAACAAGATATGAAAAAAAAAAAATAAGAAAAGCAAAACGTTAGGAAAAATAAACAAAAAAAATTAACAAAATATAAGATGTACATTTATTTATCTTTTTTTAAGTTCTTTAATATTTCCTCTAATTAATGGAGTTTTAAATAATCCTTAACTAAATCCTAGTAGGGAATAAATAAATATTAGGAAATCCCTGTCGCGTTAAAAGTAACCAATAATTTTAATAAATATTTTTTAATATTCCCTCTTAACATTTTTATAATTATATGTAAATATATATATATACAAGTCTAAGAAAATTAATTCTTGTATTAAAATAAATAATAGATAAAATCCCAAATTCTATTTTTCCAAAAATTTTGTATCTCTGTGCAGGGCCCTTCTCAGTCTTAGTGCTACCCTTACCCCTCTCACCCTTACCCATTCCTAGCTATGCTCGGTTTTCTTAGCGCCAGAAAATCTGCGGAATTTATAAAATTTTCATAGTTACAACTTTCTTTCGAGGGGAGCGAAAGGAAAAGAGTGAGCAAGCAGCGGCAGGACGAGGAAAAGGACGAGGCGAGTTAATGTGCAGTGAAGCCCAAGCCCTAAGCCCGCAGCCCGCAACTCCGCTACCCGCGGAGCTTCTTCTATTTTGCAGTTTAGTTTCAAATACATGGGGCTATGTTGTGCCATACCCTACCTCGCCCTGCCCTGCCTTTTTTCGGCAATATTTTTTCTGCCCACGCTCTTTCTATGCAGAAACATAAAACTTTTCATTATTATTATTATTATTATTTTTTGTTGTTGTTGTTTGCAGCGACGGGTGCCTCTCATTATGCTGCCAGAACCCCAAACCCCAGCCAAGTCTCCGCGTTCCCGAAGACAAACAGACGCAAACTTTCGCAGCTCTAACCGTTTCTCCTACGAAAAAGGAAAATGGGTATCTTGGGGGGTCTTGGGGTTTTTTTTTCGGTTAGCTAAAGGGATGCAAGGGCAAGGACAAGGATAGAGACAGAGTCAATGAGAAAGAGAGAGAAAGAGACACAGTCAGAGAGAGCCAAAAACTCGCGCGCGAGAAATGTTAAAAAATATTTTTATAGCTCCGCGAACGTTAGAATAGTGTTTGTCTGGGGCTGCCTTCTCCTTCTCTATACATACATATATATATCTCTCTTTTTGGCTGTGTGTGCGCGTGCCGCCACCCCCCACCCAGCGTCTCAGACCTCGTCCTTGCCTTGGCCTTCTTCTTCATAGCCAACTTGTTGTTGTTGTTAGTCAAATGGGGTGTTGATTGAACGGTTGTGCGGCTGTCCCAGAGCCCTGCAACAACCTACGAGCTGCGAGCTACGAGCTACAAGCTGCTTTCTACATACACACAAAGAAATCGGGATGAATAAGTAGTTTCACACCTTAAATTCAATTGTAGAAGAAATACAAAAATATTAAATTTTAGAAGAAATACAAATAAAATAATTGGCATATTCATATATTTTTAGGTAAGTTATTGGACAAAATAAAATCAAGAATTTCGTACCAACCAATCAATTGCAAAGAGCAAACAAACTTTACAAACTTTGATTTAACAATCTTAAATTTATATGTAAAGTTAAATGTTTTGTTCAATGTACCAAGCCAGCAGCAGCCGAGAATCCCATCCCTGAGTTGTCGTTATATTTATTTTATTCTTTTTTTTTCGCCTTGTTTTGCGTTTAGACACAAATTTTACAGCCCGCCCACGCGGAGCAGAGCAACCAGGGAAGCGCGAAGGAGCCAAGTTTGCAAAAGTATTACTCGAGCATATATAAAAAAGATTGGCAATGTGCGGTAACTGCCAGACGGGGAGGCAGGCGGCACAGGCTATATAGCCAACGTGGTTCCTTGGGGGGCCCCACATTCTACTTCTACTCCTCCCCCTTCACGTCCATCTCCTACTCCACTGCTCCTGTCACTTCCAGTGTCTTTGGCATTGAGCACATTGTAGTTGAGATTTCCGCTAAATGAAAATGATGTATTCGCATGGAATGTCACGCCTGAGACCGAAGATGGAAATTGCGATTTGCGTTTTGCGCTTTTTCGTTTTCGGAGTTGCGAATGCGGAAGTTTTGGAGCAGGGACTTTGAAGATATATAGGAATATATATGGTTGTATATATCTATATAAATAAGAGTATATATAAGTATCTACCTTGCTTGGTAATTGGCTTAGAATCTTGGAGCTTGGGTTAATGGATCAAGGGAATGACCTTTTCGTAAAAAGGTCTCATCAAGAGAGCGAAATAGGCAAAAACCTAATCTAAACGGTAGTTTTTATTCCTCTTCAATTGGTTTCACAGGCAACTATTATTTTTTAAGCAATAATTCGACCTATGGAGTTTTGTTTAAAAATTGAGGCAATATAATTCCCCTCTTTTTGAACCTTTCTCATTATATTAAACATTAAGAAAAACAATTCCATAAAACTTACCACATCTTGGATCACAATTCCTCCCGAGGCTCTAAAATCTGCTTGCTACCTGCAAAGGGAAAACGTAACAAATTGCATTTGTAATAAATTCAGGCACATATTTACACAGATAGAGGGAATATACAACATATATATCCGTACATATATATCCATATTGTCTATGCCAAAGCCAGTTAGGGCCGCAGCAATTGGGTTTTTGTCTAAATACCAAACACAAAAACCCAAAATAGAGGGCTATAAGGCAACCAAAACAAATGGAGCGAAAATGAATTGCATAGAAATGGAGGTAGAGGTAAAGGGACTTGTAAAAAATAATAAATACATAAATTACTTTAGCAAAAAGCGAGAAAAATGCACGAAATTAAGCCGACAAAGCGGCACGAATTGAGTGACGACGGTGATGGCGGCGGGTTCGATCCACCGATACCCTCTCTCGTAAGCTGGTTGAAAAGGACCGGGGAAAGCCCCGGGAAAGCCCGGGAAAGTGGTCGTAATTCAGCGTCATGGCGATTGTAGGGTATGCAAATGAAATTAAAACAGCCGCGGCAGGAGCAGGAGTGCAAATTATAGTTAGCATCAGAGTTTTGGCTGTTGGCCAGGACTATAACATATAAATATATATATAAATATATTTATATATATTTTACCCTTCCCGTTCCATTCCTGCTTGCTCAAACAGGTTCTCTCTCTCGTCTAAACGTTTGTTTGGCTGCACTGCGGCATCCGTGTTACACATCGCGTATACGTGATATGAGTTCCCGAAGCGCCAGAAATTTATTCGCCTGACCTCGTCCACATACTGGCTCATATTCCTCCTTTTCCAGATTTTTTTTTTTTTTTTTTGCTCCTAGCTCCTGTGCTGTCTGCGTGTGTGTGTGTCATTGTTGTTGTGCCGGCGGCAGCATGTTATGCATTTTTTTTGTTCTGGCCACACCATACCACTCACCACAAAGTTAGAAGACTCCCCGAAGGCTCAGCGGGAAATCTCATTTAGTTTTTATCTTCTTTCCTGTGTCTCAGCTTTGGGTTATTTTAAAAATATTTATTATTAAATTCACCTTTTTTGCCCTGCAAATCTTCGTATACGGCTGATTAATATTAATATATCGATAATAATCTATTTGATATATCGAAACAATATTAATATAAAAAAAAAAGGTAAAAATAAATTTGATAAAATTGTTTGGGATATTTGTTGATAATATCGATATTTTAACATTGATTGTATAATGTTCCAATATCTACCATTTGGGTAAATCAAACTTAACGATTTTTGTTGTTAAGAAATATAATATATATTCCGATTTTTCATCTAGAAACTAATGCTACCAAATTAAGTAATTCCATTTGAAACATATTCCTGACAATATAACACAAAAAAAGAAGGGTATTTCTGTATATTGTTCTATATTTTATATACTATATATTCCTCTGCCATAATTTTATTAATATATATGTATAGCTAAAATCCAAAGTGTGTGTTGTGTGTGCATATTTTTCCTTTTTCGCAAACCGAATTATTAGAATTTTTTCTGGACAGAGCCAGGAAGGGGGCGTGGCAAGGCGCGTCTCCGTCGGCAGCATTTTAAATATAATTATAATATAATTTGGCGCGGTATTTATTTTTTCTTTTTTTTCGCTTCTTGTTTCCTGCTCCTCCTCCTGTCTATTTTTTTGTATATTTTTTTTTCTCCTTATTCGCTGGGCTATGTGGCTTACATATATGTGATATAGTGTGGTTTTGGGGGGGTAGGGAAGGGTGGCAAGTGGGGGCTTGCTCGCTGCATTGTTAATGCAATTTCGCTTTTGTTGTAGCTTTTTGTTTTTGCGCTTTTGTATTAAAATAATTATAAATTTTTTTCCACTCATTTCGTTTTATATCTGTATCTTTGTATTTGCCTTGTTAGTGTGTGTGTGTGTGGACATGTGTGTAAATTGTAGAAAGTCAGTTTTGATAGTTTTTTGCTATTGTTTGAAAGCCTCCTGCCTCCTGCCCTGCCTCTGCTGCCATTTCTCATTTTGCATTTTTTTAAATGCAATTTTTTATTATTATTATTTTTTTTTTGTTTGCTTCTCCTGCTGCATGCATCTTCCTCGTGCGGCGCATTTGAGCTTGTAATTTCGAGCAAAGTTTAGCCAGAGAGGAGGACAGGACAGGAGTCACCTCACCTCACCTCACCACCCAAGCAGCTTTATTGCATTTCCATGTTCTACGGTTCTCGCTTTTCGGTTCAGCAAAGTTTTTCAATAAAATATCAAACACACAATAACACTCCACACACACACACACACTCACTCAGGGCTGTTCAAAATATCCGCATAATTGTTATTGACAATGGTATTGAACGAGGCCGAAACCGAGGCCATTAATTAGCGCCTGCCAGGTGTGGTGACTTTTGTGCCTGCCTGGTGCCTTGTCTCTTCCTGTGGCCGTTCCTGTGCCTCTTCTTGGGCCTCTTTTTGGTGCTTCTTCCTCCCAGCTCCCCCTTTCTCTACTTCTGGGCTTTAGTCTCTCGAAACAGCCTTGCAACAGGTGGCAATGCCCTGACCTAGAGACGAAGCCCAAGAAGCAAACATCACCCAACCACCTCGGACCTCAGCCTCTGTGGCCTCCTTTGACTGGTGGCTTGGCAGCCTCAAGGACGTTGCGTGGCCACCGCGAAGGAGTTTGGTCGACAAACACAGTTGGGGAGAGGGAGAGATGGGAAAGCTTGAAGAGGGAGAGCTGGGAGATGGAGAACGGGGAAGCTGAAAAGCTTGAAGCTGGAGTAACTGGTAGCTGTTAGCTCTTAGCTGGAGACAAACACACACATATATACACACCATAGCCGACAGACAATGCCAACACAAATGCGGACAGGACAGGGCTCGGGCTCGGGCTGAAGTGAAAACCGGATGAATCGGGCAGGGAGAGAGTCGGTGGGTGGCGTCTCTGGAAATTAAAATCCAGACTGTCCGTGCTCTGGGCTCTCAAGTGTTTGTCGATGTTCAGCACCCCACCCATAACCCCCCCGAGTGCTGGTTGTTGTCCCACTTTGTGGACTTTTAACTTCCGGCTTCTCCAGCTCCTGCTTTCTCTCCATCTCCTGCTACTGCTACTGCTCCTGCTCTTGCTTCCTCTCCAAACGCTGCTCGCTTTGCCTGGCAACCGAGTCGAGACTCGAGTCGCTTCGACTTGACCTTGCAGCGGCTGCCATCTTGGGAGCCAGACCTGCCGCCCACCGTCTGTCTACCTGTCTGACAAGCACACGCACGCCTCTCACCTACCGTTGTGTGTGTTTGCCAGTGATAATCCGCATAAAATTACCAGAGCAAGGAGCAAGAAGCAGGAGAGCCAAGGACGCAGAGACCCAACACACGCACGATGACAACGGCGACGACGACAACGACAAAGGCAGAAAGTAAGGCCAAGGTCGTTTCACACCACCCATCCACACACACCCACTCCTACACACACACATGGCAATTGACCAGGCAAGTGAGTGAGTCGTCGACGTCCTCCTTTCTGTTGTTGTTGTCCTGGCATGTGACTCACTTTCACTTGGTCCTGCCAAAAAAAAAAGGAAGAAAAAAACAAGAAAAAAAAGGAATGAAAATAAAAGGAGAAGAAAAAGAAAACGGCGGCGAGCCAGTGGAACCCCCGCTCCTGTTAGCTAGCTAGCCGAGTCCTGCCTCTGTCTCTCCGTGTGTTTGTCACCCAGCCAAGAGCATATGTGATGCCAAAAAAACAAAAAAAAACAAGCAAACCCCAAGCACACACTCACACTTGCCATCTTGGCTTTGGATTCACCATATGCGTGTGTGTCTGTGTGGGAGGGGAAGGTAAGGGGGTGTCCTCCTTAAGTTTTTATGGCTTGCTGACTACTACTTCCGGCATCCGGCAACCGGCATCCGGCGTGCGGCCAGGCAATGAATACATTAACACACTCACCCAGACACGGCCAGCCAGAAGGCCAGACAGACAGACCGAAGGACGAAGGGCGAAGGACTTCAGGGGGAAAGGGAGAAATAACATAGAGAAGGAGCCAGAGCAAGAGCAAGAGAGCGAGCAAGAAGTATTCTCAACATTCCGAGTATTTTTCGACCGTCTTGTGCCGTGTGTCCTTGACGTCCGGCATCGAAATACACATGCAGACGACGACGACCGTCTCCCCACTTGGCCCTGCCTTCCTTCCTTCCTTCCTTCCTCTTCTCCTCTGCCCCTCCCCTCTCTCTCTCTCTCTGAGAAACACCCACTCAATCCTGGGTCACGCCTTCGTCCTCTTTGGCATTCTGTTGCGCCGCCTCAAGGGCGGCATGCAACAAGTCCCAAGCCCAAATCAACAAATTATCACACATTGCTGCCCCCCCGCTCCTGTCTGCCCCGTCCTATTTCCTGGCCACCTCCTCCTCCTTTTTGGAGTGCCCGTTGAACTTCGATAATATGGAAATTTTCATCATTTTCTACCCCGAATGAAAAGCGAGCGGAGAAAGCAGACAAGTTGTCGCACTAAGCACATGTAAAGGTCCTGGGGAGGAGGACACAGACCGACCAAAGGACAAGCTGGCAGACATTGTTGACAAGCAAACAACAGAAAAACAGCGGGGGAAAAGGACAAAAGTAGTAGTGAAAATAAATGGAAATAGAGATGAATGAATGGGGAAAAAGCATAGCAAAACTGAAACCAAAACCGAATCGGAATCGAAATCAGGATTTGAATCTAACCCGCATCGTGTGTGTTTCGTGTGTGTGTGTTGTGTCACCCTTAACCCCTGCCATCACTCCTCCATCTCCTACTCCGGGACAGGACATCATAGGACGGCAACCAGTTTACCAGTCGAGCAGTCATGAGCGCTATCACTTACTGGGACGTCAAGTCAGACGGGTTCCCTGCGTGTCCCTGCCTGTTCCTGTCTGGGCCGTGTCTCTCTCGCTAAGTGTTTTAGGCAAAAGATTTCCACATTTCCACATGAGCAACGGGTTTTTGGGATTTTGAGAAGGGGTTGCCGTTGGAAATCTGGTTCTCTGGGGTTGCAAGGTCAGGTTAGGTCAGGGGTTAGGCCCATTCGGGGACTTGATTTGCATTTGGGATATGTTATAAGGTCACACATACGTCCCTTTCCCCTAGCCTGGATAATAGGTTATAAAATGACGATTATTTTTCCTCGCTTTCGAATCGCTCACTTTTCGTAGGAAAAACAGCAACCGACCGCTATCCTGTGGGGGGTGGGGTGGTGGGGTTTGAGGTTAAGCGGTTCTCGACGGGGTTAAGTGTTGACTCCTGGCCTATGACAAGTCAGGGTTCAAGGGTCGACCGCCCCCCTTACGAATCCCTTTTCGGACACAATGAGCTCTTGATTAGTGGTGAAAGCATGTTAGGAGGGTTGGAAAATTACCAGGGGGTGGGGGTCGCTTAGGCCAATTAGTGACTAGCTCATATGTGAAAGTAAGGGTGTGGGTGTGTATTTTAGAGTGTACCCCTTAAAATGGCGTTTTCCTACTACTTTCCACTTTCTTCTACAGAGTTTTTCTTCTTCTTTGAAGAGGTGCCAGCCCCCTCTTTGCTTTCGCTCTCATGTTAATTAGTAGCGCCAAATATTTTCCCCCCGGGGAAGAGGGAAGTGGAAGGGGTAGGGTAAGGGTAAGGGGGTGGGGTCTCTGCCGCTCAGTTTAAAAGAAAAAGTTTTAAATTAATTATTAGAAAAAGCATCAGCTGCGGTGACGAAGGCGGAGAAGAGGGTTGGCTGCACGGATGCGGTGGAGCCTGCCACATGAGCTCTTGGCAGCACGAGGGTTAAGACACACACACACACACACACACACTCACCCCATTAACATACACCCATGGGTGTGCGTGTGTGTGCGTCACCTCCCTAGGCAATTTCCGCTGCCAAATTGAAAAATTACGCGAGCGCAAAGTTTCGCTGGCGTCGTCGTCGCTGTCGCTGCTTTGATTTGCTCTACCGCTCTCCTACCGCTCAACCCTCCCCCCAACCCCCCTAAGGGCTGTCAGGGCCAGCAGCTCCCCCTCTCCCCCGCTTGAGCAGGAGTCTCCACTCACTACTTAAGCGGCGCAGCAAAACATTTTTACATTTTATACGCTCATTACATAATTTCAAAGTACATGTGCGGAATTTTAGAAAGCCGAAAGGAGAAGCGCCCGAAGGGGGTGTGCGTGTGTAGGGGTGTATGTGTGTGTCAAGGGTGTGGGTAGGGGTGAAGCTCTAAAGCAAGATGAAAACCAAACTCAGGCGGGCGGCTTTCCTCTTACTTTTTTGCGCTACTTTTTTTGGGGCCTTGAGAGCTTTGAGTTTGGAGCTGCTGGGGGGAGGAGGAGGAGGTTCTGGATCCCTTTCCCTTGTCCTTTCCCTTTTTCGCCATGGAGAGCAACAAAAAAAGAGAAAAGACAGCTATCGAACACACACACACACTCAGACAGCGCGCACGCAGGAAAAACGAGAAAAACGCTAATGAAAATTAAAATGAAAAATTGCAAACGACGTGTGGCATAAGAAGGCACGGGGCGGTGGCAAAGGGGGCCAGCACCCCCCCACACACACTTACACTTGCATACATTAGACACAATCATTGCTCTGTGTGTGTGTTTGTGTGTACTTTCCTCACGCATTTCTGTGCTCCTCCTCCGCCTTCGCCTCGCCTCGCTGACAGCGGAAAACAGAAAAAGTAGAAACAAATTTTCCATTTTTACTTGGCACACCCCCTGACACCCCCCCTGGAAAGTTGTACTTAGAGGGAAAGGCAGAGGAGGAGGAGGAAGGTAAGGATTGGGGGTGGTGCTGCTGCTCCGGCTGCTGGTGGTGGCGATGGTGGTGGTGGTGGTGGCAGCGCCAAGCGCGAGCGTTTGCCATTAGCATACACTACTCACATTTTATAATACATTTCTCCTTCTCAGTGTGTGTGTGAGTGAGTGAGTGTTGTGTGTTCATTTCATTACACAGTACATAATGGATGTGTGTGCCTGTGTGTGTGTGTGAGTGCAAGGACTTAAACTACCCTTTTGCCTAATTTTTAATCTCGAGCGTTGCGAAGCAACAGCAACAGCGGCTAAGCGACTAATGTCTCTTCCCCACCAAGACTTGTAAATAAAGGGAGAAAAAAATACGTTTAAAAAAAAGTAAGTTAAATCTCTAACTTAAATTTATTTAGGTAATTTTTAGCAGCATCTTAAAACTGCTTACCAAATTTGGTAGCCCTAGCTTTGATAGTTTCAGAGATAGAGGTGTTCATACTAACGGACAAATAGACACAAAGGACAATTCCCACAAGGCCTAATTCCCTAAAAATTTAACTATATTTTAGAAGTAAATTTTAATCAAATTTCATAGTTCTACCTCTTATAATCTCTGAGATCGAGTTTTTTTATACTAACGGACACAATGGGAAAACGGAAAATATATAAAAACTATGAAAAAGGAAAAGACTTAATTCCCTCAAACTTAAAATAAAACTTATAATAAGAAGTTTTTCAACATATTTAATAGCTCTAATAATCTTAAAATTGAAGAGGTTTATAGTAATGTTCAAAACTAATCAGGCTAAATTGATTCGCCTGGTCACGCTTATAATCATATCAATTAAGGAATTTCAACTAGTTAGTCATAATACTTTTTAAGTACCTTAGTATGGCATGCTAAAATAAAATAAACAAAAAAAAATGCTTTAAAAATGTAACCAAGAAATAGGGGCTCCGGCTTAGGGAATCAATTGTCGTCATCTAAGCTAGTTTGGAGTACAAATTTATATAAATATATAAACGTTTATATGCATAAAAATGTATATATATTTATACATAACAATTTTTATCCCTTTGGAGGTACAATTAAAAATGTAAAGCAGCCAACGACGTTGCTGCCTCGACGTCAACGTCGCCGCTGCCGTCGCCCTTTTTTTAATTCTTTCGTGTTCTGTTTTGGTTTTTGTGTTTTTTATTTCTCCTTCTCTCTCTCTTCTCCTTTCACTGGAGAAATTTTTCGGCAACTGCTTTGATGGCTGCTGATGCGGCGGCGACGGCGGCCTGGTGGGTGGTGGTTAGTTGGGTGGCTCTGCCCCCCTCTCTCTCTCGTCCTTGGCGTGTATGTAAATATTATATTTATTTATTTCGCGGATGACAACGACACACACACACACCACAAGTCGCAAGCCAGGCTAGGAATGACTCGTCCTGGTCTGGGTTCTACTTGCCTCTTTGCCTCTGCTCTCCTCCTAATCTATTATTAAAAATGTTAACTGAAAGCATGCCTCGTATAAATATAGAGCGAGCAGAGCCTGGTCCTGGTCGTGGTCCTGGTCGCAGCCAGGATAGGGAGTGGGAATGGGAGTGGGTGTGCTTGGGTAGGACACAAGCGAACATAAATACATATTTATTGTTGGTACAAGCAATTTAGCGAAAAGAAATCCAAATTATATCATAACTTTGTGTAGTGCGCCATCTGGGGTTTAGTTGCCTTGCTCCTGCTCCCTGTTCCCTCCTCCTGCTGCTCCTTCTCATCCTGCTCCTGCTCTGCCTACGCCTACAACAATGCCAGGGGAGGCAGCAGCTGAATCTGATACTGAATCCAAGTCCTGGGCATAGACACCAGAAGCTGGGAAGTTGGAAGGGAGACTTGGTGGAGGGGGTCCTTGGGAGGAACTGGAGCCTTAGCCAGAGCAATAATTCTATGCCGACGCCGCCATTGTAGCCACGTTAAAGATGTTGCCACACATTTCTGTGTAGCGTTCTCCGCGCGCTCTCTCTCTCTCTCTCTTTCCCTCTCTGCCTCACTCTCTCTCTTTCGCTCTCCGGTTTCTCTGTTTTGTTTTGGCCTTTCCCCAACAGACTCCTTTCCCAAACTGCTAGCCCTGGAGGAGCAAAGGAGCAAGGAGCGGGCTTTGTAACAATGAAAACAATTACAACAACAATTGCGAATAAACATGCAAAAAGCAAAGTAGAAGATGAAGTAGCAGCAGCAGCAGTGGCAGCAGGAGCAGCGGGAGCAGCCAAAAAGGACGCAGAAGAAGAAGGTCCTTTTGGCGAGAGCCAGAGCGAGAAACCGAATGAGAATGAAATGTTTTCTAATAAATTTTGCTTTATGTGCGCGGCGCGGCAAAGGGGGGCCTTCGAGGGGGAGGTAAAGCGAATAAATAAAAATAAAGTTTTATATTCATGTACCGCACACACACACACACACTTACACCACACACACCCATACAGAGAGAGAACAACGCTTGCCACCCAATTGCCATTAATATGGCGGCTGCCTAACATCCATCTGTGTGCTGGTGTGTGTTTGTGTGTCTCTAATGCCAAGTTGCCGTTTATTTTAACTTTGCCACCAACTTTAGAGGCAGCAGTCCCAGTTGGTACCCCCCTTAGCCCCCCCTTCCAGCGACGACCCTGCTCAACTAAGCCGAAAAAAACTTTTTCTGCCATTTTGTTGCTTTTCTCCTCTTTTTTTTTACTATTTTCCAGCCACATTTTTTCAATTTTTTCTGTTTTTTCCTCATTGAGCTTCTCTTATTTCGCCGACGTCGCTTATTCGTGTGTTTTTTTCGGGTTTCTATTTTGTTTTTCCTTTTTTCTTTTTCTTTTTTTTTTTAAGTTTTTTTTTTTTTTTTTGTTAATTTATAACGCATTTTGCGTGGGCCGCGTTTACTTAGTTAGTACAAAGAGGGACAGAGATAGAGGGAGCAAGAGACTATGAAGAGAAAGAGAGAAGGGACAAAAGAAAGAGCGAGGAGAACGAGACAAGTCGCGGATTGCGACAGCTCCGAAATGCCGCGACAAAGGTAAAAGGATTTTTGTGTAAGTTAGACGCGGGCACTGAAGGGCTCAAGGATGTGCCAGTGGGAGGGGGGACGGGGGTGTGATGGTTAGGAAAAAGCGAAATAAATTAAATGGCAGTCCCTTCTCTGTAGGTGTGTGTGAGTGTTGTTGGGGATTTGGGGCCCGACATACACACAGACTGGGATCATCGATCGTATTTAGGCTTCACCAGAGACAAGTTTGTAACAGAAGCCACTCTCTGTTTAGTGTGACCATGCCACAGATCTTGTGCCAAAAGGTAAAAACGGGATCCCAAGCGAATAAA